>CM034362.1:52531659-52758986 GCA_019925275.1 Mytilus edulis
GCAAATGCCGCTTACATTATGTGCAAACACCGATTACGCTATGTGCAAATGCCTATTACATTATGTCCAAACATCTATTACGTTATGTGCAAACACCTATTACGTTATGTCCAAACACCAATTACGTTATGTGCAAACACCTATTACGTTCTAATAAACGCTTTTTTGACACAGATTAAAACAAAACGCATCAGTGATATACCCTTTGAAAATTAAGAAAATTATAAGTTTTAGCTTTCTAAAAGGCTCTGAACTACTTCGCCGTATTCTTTTTCAAGGTAATATCTATTAGATGCTGAATGTGAACTGTAGGTAATATGTGTGCATCGGATTGTTGATTTAGTATTGGAAATGTGGTATTTTTATATATTGATTGATATGAAAATGTGGTATTTTTATATATTGATTGATATGAAAATGTTATATAAATATTTAGTTTTTAGGGGAAATTATGTTGTTCTACTTAAAGAGTGTGCGTTGTACATCCATTCTTTTTTATATTTTGTTCACTTTACTTGTAGAAAATTAAAATATCTACAAATATATAGAAATGATTCTCGAGGTGTGTCTCTCTTGAGGTGTGCCTAGATTGACAAAAGTCATAAAATACATTTAATGCATTTTTGAAAACATTGTACAGGAACTTTTTTTAGCAAACAAATCGTGCATATTGCAGATTAGCAATGCAAATAAAGACGTATTAATGATTGATATTTTAATTTTCAATTTCAGTGTGTAATATATGCATAATAAAATGACCATAAATTAATAACATTTGATCTGAAATTTAATACACATAGTTAGTTTTCCGCCATTTGATGGCTTAATATCCTCAGAGGAGAACAGTCTGTAATTACTTATCTCATTTAAGCCAATAGTTGTTGTTGAATATCAGCCACATCAACCAAACAGAATTTATATGTGACAAGTAGTTATTTCAAGATGGCGTGTGTATCGACTGAAACTAAAAGCTCTGCCCTGCTATTTGAAGCAAAAAAAAAGCTTCATTTAAAAAACAAAATGCAACCTCATTTCTTTACGGAAAATAAGTTGATTTTAAAAAAGAAGACGTGGTATGATTGTCAATGAGACAACTCTCCACAAGAAACCAAAATGACAGAGTAATTAACAACTTTAGATCACCGTACGGCCTTCATCAATGAGCAAAGCCCATACCGCATAGTCAACATTAAAAGGCCCTGAAAAGATTATGTAAAACAATTCAAACGAGAGCACTAACGGCCTTATTTATGTAACGTTCTCTTTCATCAGCACCAAGCGGATCATTTCATACGTCGCCAAATCTTGCATACATAATCATAACATGGTTTTGGAAGGCGCCGAATTACATTTATGAATTATAGACTTTTGACAAGGTCAACACATTATATATGCGTCTATTCAGATTAAATTGACCGAGGACGAATATATTGTCTCGCCACCTCTTATCTTGTATTTTTTTTTTTTAATTAGCAGGGAGTTTTGACAAAACTGAGTCCCGAGCCCCCTCTTAATCAAACTGCTTATAGATCCAACAAACGCCGCCACATCATTTTAAAAAATTCGGGTTCCGCCACTAGTCGTTGAATAAGAAATCAAAAAGAGAAACAAAAATTAGGTCCGTGTGTTTGTTTATCTAATGATATCTGAATGAACAACTTCCTTATTCATTTTTACATCGGATGACCGTGAGGGCATTTATGTGTATTGCTGTCGCCTAAATTTCCATTAAGTATTCTTCGTTTTGAGATTGTAACCGATCTATAAACATGATAATAATAAATACGCGGACATTATCGAGTGCAAATTTACATTCTATCACTTGTTCTTAATTCATTTTAAATGGATACTCCTAAAAAAAAATTTTTTTGAACATAAATTAATGATATGAAAATGTCGTTAAACTCGTTAGAAACATAAATAAAGTAAACAATCTTTAATATTTATACACACGTACAGAACAAGTGTGTTTCCGCATCGGAAGAATACTTCAAGAACGTTTGTAATCTCACATGCAGAGTTATCTGTTTTTGCCCCCTTTCTCTGCGTGGGACATTAAATGTTTTGCTGGAAAATATGAATGCCCACTCAAATTCAATCTATAAGAAAAATCGAATTATTACAGAAGAGTGTCCACCATGCACTTGTACAGCACTATAATCAATATAGTGCAATAGAATTATATACATTGGATGAAAATTATATATACATGTAACTGTAATTTACAAATATCAAAATAATGTATATAAAAAAACAGAGTTTACTGATTTGTATCACTACTACGATGAGGTTGAATTTATCATCCACGCACGGACTTGTCTCAGAAAAAATATATATCTGTACTTTAACGTCACTTTCAGGTAAAGAGATGTGATTTGTTTTTCTGAGACAAGTGCTTTTGACCGTCCACAAGAACTTGCGGTCATCCGATGTTCAGTACTTCAGTACTTTGATTCATATCTTTAGCATAAAGATGTTCTCAAAAGGTAATAAAACATAACAAGGGGTTTATATTTTTTACAAATGTCTTATTATCCTTATTTTATCTTAATTCATTTTGAGAACTCAAATTGCATCAATGACATATATTAGTTTTTTACTGCACATTTAAAGATTTTTGAAAACTGGGAGTTAGCTGGCAATTGTTTCATGGTGCTTTAAACGGATGAACAAGAGAGTTCCGAAATTCCAACAATACAAAACATGACAAGTGAACTTTCCTAATTTATAATCAGTAGCAGGAAAATAACAGAAGAAGTAAAGCCGTCCCTTTCGAGTTAAAGTCTGTCACAGTTTTCTTTTCGTTATATAGGTGATTATTTTAAAGAATTTCAAGGCGAACAAGATTGCATCAATTCAAGATTGTTTCCTCACTTTGAGGATACTTTGGATTGAATCATATGAACTTCATGCCTCGCTAACTATTAATATAAAAAAAACCGTCTCGCTTTAACAGTAGCCAAGAAAAGGGGGACCGATATATCTAAAAATGGCAATATTTAACGGAAACTTTTAGAATGATAACATTTAGATCCAATAGATTATATTTGTATTAAATTTTATATTTTTTTATAATAATGATCTGCAGCAAATCCCTTTTATAAACATTTAATTGTGTATTTAGCTATATTTATAGAACCATTCGCGTTCATAACTAAACGCATCGAAGCTTACCGTTTATACCGTATATCCCGCAATAATGTTCATTGAATTTATGACTCTCCGTTCGGAAAATAAGTTGATGTTTCTAATTTATACGAATATCGTTGAAATATTGAACAAAAAGATAAATTCATATCAACAACTGTGGAATAATGTATTGATTTTAAATGCACTTTGTCAGTAAACGTGAAATTAATTTGTACGAGCTTTAGAAACAAGACGAAAAGCGAGGCTTGCCGAGTTTTCTCCTGTTTCGCAGCGAGAACTAATACATTTTTTTTATTTCTGACAATGTACATATATTGTTTATAATTTACACCTGGTATTTGAGCATAAGTTGTTTAAATCTTAACCATTGTCTCTGATTTTTACAATTATTGAAACGCGGACTCGAAGAAAACCCCAAAATGAACTATTACCCAGAAAGAAATATCCATATTACCGATTGATCAATATGAAAGCGGGTAGCAGGAAAATTTATTTGTACATGTACAAACAAAGCAAAAAAAATGTTGTTTATCTGTTATTTGTATACAATAACTAGCTAATTGCAGGATAAAAGCGAATTACTTAACTGTAACCATTTTTTTAAAACAGGTGGAAAAATTAAATGGGGTAAACACATAAATAGATTAGCTGACTATGCGGTATGGTTTTTTTTTGTTAAAGGCCATAAGGGGATCTATTGTTATTTGTTATTATTTCTTTGTCATGTGGTCTCTCGTGGAGAATTGTCTCATTGGCATTCATACCACTTTTTTTTTTATAGATAGTCAGTTTTTTTTCTGAAATTCAAAGGGAAAATTATGTTATGATGACCATTTTAGCAACGAAATTATTTATTTATTCTTATAGACAACAGAAGAAACGATATGCACATCACTTATAAAAAAAATAATAGAAGACAAATTTTCTAGAATATGTATTTTTTTGTATCGTTGCTGATGACACGGTTCGAAAAGTTACCGTACCAAATACCGGGATAAATGAGAGGTATTATCCACAGTGTGGGAACGGAACTGTACTGTTTTCTAATAATTTGGTCATTCGGTAGACTGTCAAGCAGGGCTCCGACATTTGCAAAATAACAAGTTGCTTGATGGAAACTTTGATGAACTCTTATGCTACTATAAAACGTTTCTGTTTCAAGTTTTGATAGCTAAAACATTCTTTATGTAAATATGAACCAATAAAATAATAAGAAAGATATATGCATCCAAACGTTTTCCTAAGAATGGTGGAGCTCCGTGTAAAACGATCAAAATTGTCACACAACAGCGATCGAAAATGTCAAATAAACATCGAAAAATCAATGTTTGCTACCTGAATTTTTCACATGTACCTTTTCTGATATATAGTCTTACCTGTATGAAAGTTTTAAAGCCATTGTCCCAGTAGAAATACAAATATTCATTTTCTCCATGTCAAATATTTTTATTGCCTGTACAATCGCTTGCAAGTTTACTGTAATATCACTCGGAGCCGTCCTGTACAATCACTTGGAGCTTTTCTTTTCATCGTTTGGACAACTAGACTACTAAGAAAGGAGGGTAACCTACTTTACTTTGTAATGACTTCATGGTCCAGCTAACAAGCATGCTAGTAAAAGGTATTACCTTTACTTACACACTCATTGTATTTTGCTGTAATAGTTTCTAGTGGCATATGACTAATTATAACTCTTAAGTAGATAATGCTTACTACTATCTCTTCTGCCACATTCATGATCATTTTATTTTTTTCTATGATACTTTTGTCATATAAATATTTATAAAAACTACTGCAATCCAATACAATATATGTCTGGCATGATTTTTCTCTCCTTTTTCTGTTACGATTTAATAACTTACAGTTAGTTATTTGGTATTGTTATCATTTTTTTAAATTACACACTCAAAAGTGTTACTGATGTTTGAAGCTTTTATTTGAATGGATGCAGCCTGCATTAGCGTATCCGGTATGCGGGGAGAGGGAGTTTTAGTGGTTGAAACCCCTTTTTTTGCAATTTTTTTTTATTTTGTGGACGTTTCAGGGTGTTCCGTGGTTTGGACCCCCCCCCCTTTTGCAGAAAGGCGGGATCCGCACCTGGTCTGATATCGTCAATGATAGTATTAAATGATGATCCGATCATTCAACAGATTTTTTTAGTTTGGTCTTGTGCTGTGCTAGTTTTGGGTAGAAATGAGCGCACAAATATACAAATATTTTTTAACCCTGCCAATTTCTTTATGTACCTGTTCCAAGTCAAGAGCCCGTAGTTCAGTGGTTGTCGTTGATTCATGTCTGTCATATATGTTTTTCGTAAATTGTTTTTATGAATTAGACCGTCAGTTAAATTCGAATGGTATTGATTCTTATTTTTCATGTCGGGACCTTTTATAGCCGACTTTAATTGCTTAAATCCATTTATTTTTTTAACTTTGACAATCATATCACATCTCCTTATTTTTATATTGAAATATAAATGTGGTTTAATAAAATGTTGTTCTCACTAAAAAAAAAAATGTTTCGTTCGTTTGTCGGATGCTATAGTTGGGAATATTGAAAAGTTCCTGAATCATGACATTGATATAAAAAAAAATCATGTTGAAGGATTTTGTGTTTTCTCTGTCTTTCAGATAACAAGTCCTCTCCTATCCTAGAAAACATTTGATTTACTGGAGCTTTTTCTACCAGTAGCTATAGCTTGTTATAAACAGACATCTCATTTGAAATTATACAACATCTTCTTATTTTAATATCATGCTTATTTACATATACGTGTCTTTTCTTGAATCAGGGGTTAGCTACCACCATTCCACATTCGAATGCCTTTATCAAGTTACAATATCCCGATCCTTTGATGAAAAATTCTTTGTTGTATTGTTCAAATATGTATTTATTATCTTTTTTTAAATTGCTGGTAAATAATATATTATGTAAAATTCAAAATATGCTAATTACCCTTCTATGGGATCTAGTCACCTTTCGGTATATATAAATATTTATTTTGTACGAGGATTATTTTCATTTTTATTTTAGATTATATATAGAACATATTTTGTACTGTCCTTTTCTTTTTGTCTTGTATACGTATTCAGTGGTTGTTTGTTTATGTGTTACATATTTGTTTTTCGTTCATTTTTTTGTACATAAATGAGCCGTTAGTTTTCTCGTTTGACATTGTTATTTCGGGACATTTTATAGCTGACTATGCGGTATGGGCTTTGTTCATTGTTGACGACCGTACGGTGACCTATAGTTGGTAATTTCGGTGTCGTGTTGGTCTTTTGTGGAGAGTTGTTTCTTTGGGATCATACCACACTTTTTTTTAATATCTATTGTACACATTTTATTTTTGTCTCTGATATAGTCACATTAAAACGGTTCCTTGATAGAATCTTAATTGTCAAAATGACTGGTTTTGTGCTTATTTTCACTTCAAATACCATAGATAAATATAATAGGACAGCAAGAAACAACCAATGCAATGCATATTCAATGCATGTGCAATGTATTTAATAAATTTGGCCAAGCAATTCTACAGGAAAGCTCCAAGTGATTGTACAGGAAGGCTCCGAGTGATATTACAGTAAACTTGCAAGCGATTGTACAATCAATAAAAATATCCGACATGGAGAAAATGAATATATTTGTATTTCTACCAGGACAATGGCTTTAAAACTTTCAGACAGGTAAGACTATATATCAGAAAAGGTACATGTGAAAATTCAGGTCGCAAACATTGATTTTTCGATGTTTATTTGACATTTTTGATCGCTGTTGTGTGACAATTTTGATCGTTTTACACGGAGCTCCACCATTCTAAGGAAAACGTTTGGATGTATATATCTCTTATTATTTTATTGGTTCATGTTTACATAAAGAATGTTTTAGCTATCAAAACTTGAAACAGAAACGTTTTATAGTAGCATAGGAGTTCATCATAGTTTCCATCAAGCAACTTCTTATTTTGCAAATGTCGGAGCCCCGCTTGACAGTCTCCCGAATGACCAATTTATTAGAAAACCGTACAGTTCCGTTCCCACAGTGTGTTATCTGGAGTATAAAGTTGCGGAATTTAATTTCGAGTATGGCCAGTGATGGTGAAACAAGGCTGATAACCCTTCCATTCAGAAGAAATATTTTTTTAAGCGTCATTTTTGTTGATTACAGGATAAGGCAGTTTTTAATATGAAAACAAATGGTTTTTTTTTAGAGAAAATGCAGCTTTTTGTTACACCCTCCTACCTGTCTGATCCAAATTCGGATCAAATTCTTCCAAAATCCCTGTTAGTTTTAAAACAAATTGACAGATAAGAGGGGAGGGTCACATGACCACCCCTTTTCAGGACACCCACCCGTCTCAACACGCCTTGTCAGGGATGGAGGAAATAGTAAGTCTTATGAAGGTTATTCAGAATAATATTCACAACAGTTTCTGTTAAAGGAAATGAACGAAAATAAAATCTTAAACATTTTGTAGGATTCCTTAGCTGCTACATGAATCGTGGGAGACGTCATTACATTTGTAGCATTAATCTAGAACACGTTTCTCGCTACATGAAAACCCTATTGGGAGGGTAATAACAAATCATCCTGGTCACTTGTGAAGATTTGTTACATTGGCATTCGTACCACATCTTCCTTTTTATATCGTATTGGTTGCACCTCTTGGAAACTAAAGTCGTGTCTGTATATTTGTTAAAATTTTCAACAAGTAAAGTGAACAAATTTTCAAAGTATGGATTCACTTATAGGGTCTTTGCATCGGAACTAAACACATTTATTTAAAAAAAAAACAGTTGTTGGCATGACACGGGTTATGTTCTTCTCATATATTTTATGATAGTATGATACATGTACTAAACCCCTGACGGGGGGGATTGTCAATACCTGATATTAATATGATGAAGATATAATCTTTCTATCAGTTTAATTGAGGTCTGGAGCTGGCATGTCAGTTAACTACTAGTATAGTGTGTTGTTATTTATGAATTGTTGTCATTTTATTTATTTTCTATGACATCGGACTCGGACTTCTCTTGAACTGAATTTTAATGTGCGTTTACCTTTCTACATTGGCTAGAGGTATAGGGGGAGGGTTGAGATCTCATAAACATGTTTAACCCCGCCGCAATTTTGCGCCTGTCTCAAGTCAGGAGCCTCTGGCCTATGTAAGTCTTGTATGATTTTTTATTTTAGTTTATTGTGTATAATTCGGAGTTTAGTATGACGTCCATGACCACTGTACTAGTATACATATTTTTTAAGGGGGCAGCTGAAGGACACCTACGGGTGCGGGAGTTTATCGCTACATTGAAGACCCATTGGTGGTTTTTGGCTGTTGTCTGCTCTATGGTCGGGTTGTTGTAACTTTGACACAATCCCCTTTTCCTTTCTCAATTTTATGCATAACGCACACTCTTAAAAGAGAGCAAACTAATTTCCAAAAAAAATTAGATACATTGTATGTTTATAGCATTTTTACACCAATCAATATATAAAAATCCGCAGTTTGTTAGAAAGGTCAAACTTTTAATTTTCTTTATTTTCAAAATGCATATCATTGATGCGTTTTGTTTTAATCTGTGTCAAAAAAGCGTTTACCAGAACGTAATATATGTTTTCACATAACGTAATAGGTGTTTGCAACATAACGTCATAGATGTTTGGACATAATGTAATAGGCATTTGCACATAACCTACATGGTGTTTGCACATAATGTAAGCGGTATTTGCACATAACGTAATAGTGTTTGCACATAATGATGTAGTTTTTATACATAACTAATAGGTATTTGCAATAAAGTAAACCATGTTTGCACATAGGGTGAACGATGTTTGCACATACGGTAAACGAGGTTTGCACAAAACGTAAAAGTTGTTTGCACATAATGTAAAAGGTATTTGCACATGCCGTAATGAATGCTCACAGAGAGTATCAACTGTACGGCAAAACGCATATATGAATTATACCATGCTGTATTATGTTTTTCACTGGAGATACATATGTATAAAACACAACATAACGCCAAAAGACTATAATATCATGAGATTTACATAGAATAAAGGTGTATCAAAACAAAACGTTTAGAACATTTGACATAACAATAACACTTGAGACGGGACGCAATTATGAACTGACTTACGTAAAAGAAGAATAGACACAACATAGATAAAATATGAGAGAATGTAAAGGTGGTTGATCATAAAGTTTCGAAGTATTCACAGAATATATAGTAGTTACAGCATAATGTAATGCATATTTTACACAACACAGTTTAGCAATGGCATATCATACAATTGTTTGACCAAACAAATTACTAATTTGACTTAACACAGAGATGCCGTGTCAGGAAATAAAGGCATCTGCACATAACATAAAGAAGAAATGACATGACGTAAAGGGAAAGCGACAAAACACATCAAATATTTACACTATAAGACAGTTCAGACGTTCCATACATCTGTATACCACACTATATCGTCGTCAAGCGTGTCGAGGCAACACATTTTTGGACGATTTTTTGAAAAGAAATATATTTTTCTTCAATCAAACAGAGAGGAAAGTAAGCAATCTAAGCCCTCCTCCCCTGAATTCGCCACTGTTACTGTTATGAGATTAGAAGTATATCTAAAGATAATTACTTGTTCTAAGGTTTTGTAGTATGTTCCTTTGTCAATCAATTGAAGTAACGGTGAATGTGTTCTACTTCCGGTTATTTTATGAAACAAGACTTCCGGTCGGTAAAGAGGTCCTCCCTTTTCCATCCATTTTAACATTATTCCAGCAATGCCTTTACCAGCGTATTCTTTGGAGACTCTCCCTGCCCTACTTATTACACTTCTCCCATCATCCACAGTTGTCATTAAAGTAAATCCTACCTAAAGTATGAAATATCTATTTATTATCAACACAGAATATTTTATCATTATAATTGCAGGCTCCTAACTTGATTTTTGTCATATTATATATAAAAAAACATGCAATTGACAATAATACTGTAGAGGTCCGATCAAAAACAAGCAATTGACAATAATACTGTGGAGGTCCATTTAAATACAAGCAATTGACAATAATACTGTAGAGATCCGATCCAAAACAAGCCATTGACAATAATACTGTAGAAGTTCGATCAGAAACAAGCAATTGACAATACTACAGTAGAGGTCCAATCAAAAACAAGCAATTGACAATAATACTGTAGAGGTCCAATCAAAAACTATTAGTTTAAGAAACACAGAAAAAACCACTGTCATGGGAAACCAAACAAAGCAAAAAACAAAACAAAATCAATCACTAAACACAAAGAACTAAAGATTATAATTACGATCCCCAATAAAAACAGTGTTGGACTCGTCCATTGTTGAAGAGTCAGCAGATTCTGTTCTACTATTGACATCCTTCATATAACTCTTTTTAGACTTATTCCTTGAACATATCCGGTTTGAACAAATGGCAAAATGTAAAATCTGAAATATTGGAAGTTTATAACATGTATAAGAACATTAAAATCATTATTGTTAGACACTGATGACCAACAAAGGTTATTGTTAATAAGTGAGAAAAAAAAAGATATGTTAAAAAACAAATTGTAAATCAAGATAGTTTATACACCATTTTTTTTTTAAAGATATAGAAAATTTATAAAAATGCTTTGAATTATTTGAAGTGTTTACAAACATACAGCTTTTATCATTGGAACCAATGGACATGTATTCCAATCCGGATAAGTTCTAAAATTATACAAAGTTTGCCATGACGTCACAAACCAGTTGAATTTTAAAGGGAAAATGTACAATTCATTTATTAAATGAAATGAGTATGGCGCAATATTTGCCTACCCTTCCAGAGCACCCAAGATAACACCGGTTATTGGTAAGATTATTGTTGCTCAGTCTTTAGTTTTTGTCGATTTTTGTTTGTAATCATGTCTTTTTCGTTTTTTGCCATTTTTATTTTGATGTCTATTCATTTTTTCGATTCTCCTTTTCGTATTTGCCTCTTTTCTAAAGCATGCATTGTTAACGATTGAGTACATAGAATAAACATACATTGTGATGATGTTAAAAGATGAAATGTATAAAAGTAATGACGAATAATAAAACATCACGTGAAACGCATATACTGGGTTCCTGTCTTTATGTTTCGGTTTTTCTCAAACATATATGACAAGAGTATATCAGATACGCAGGTGAAAGATAGGTCCGCTGCTGTATGCCCTGAGGTAATCGGTGTCTTCAGGTAACCGGGAAAATTGGTCATCGATTATTTCGCACGAAAATATAGTTCCCTTGTAGATCAATCTTAATACCACTTAATACCAAAACCAATGTAATTAAATGATGTCTTCATTCTCATTATAGAACTTCATGGACGTTGTATTGTTTATGTTATGAATGTGTTCATATGAACTGAGTTCATTGGAGATGAATTGGTTGAATTTTAAGGTGGTTTTTTTTTGTGGGGGGGGGGGGGGTGACCTCAGGTAACCCCCGTAAATAAAGAATAGTAAATACTATGCTATGATATATTTTATGATGCAATAAACCAATTTTTTTTTAATATAGAACTTCATGGACAATGCATAGCTTATGTCATATATTTGTTAAGATAAGAATTGAGTTAGATTGGTTATATTTCTTGGTTTTATTTTTTTATTTTTTTTTTTATTTTTTTTTTTAGGGGGTGGGGGTTACCTCAGTTATCCATGTAATGCAATAGTAATAGATACAATGCTAGGGTATATAATTATTCTGAAATAAATTAATTTCTTCATTTTAAAATGTAGGACTTCATAGACGTTGTATTGTTTGTGTAATGCATTCTTTAAGGTGAAAGAAGATAAAATCAGATAATCTGAAGTAAATGAGGACTGGTTTGATAAACCCCTGATGTTATCTGTTGTGAATGAAAACTGGATAAAATATAGTCTTCAAGTAAACTGTAGTGTATTGAGATTTGTTTTATAAAGGTGACCTCAGGTAATCTGTAAATGCAGAATTAATAAATAAAGGTGACCTCAGGTCATCTGTTGTGTTTGAAGACTGGTTTTATTAAGAGGACCTGAGGTATTCTGTAGTATATGAAGACTGGTTTGATAAACCCCTGATGTTATCCATTGTGAGTGAAAACTGGTTAAATAAAGTCCTCAGGTAATCTGTAGTGAATTCAGATTTGTTTTATAAAGGTGACCTCAGGTAATCCGTATATGCAGATTCAATAAATAAAAGTGACCTAAGGTAATATGTTGTGTTTGAAAACTGGTTTTGTTAAGGGGACTTCTGGTAATATGTATTATATGAAGACTGGTTGAAAGAAGGTGAAATCAATATGAAGACTGGTTTGATAAACCCCTGATGTTAACTTTTGTGAATGAAAACTGGTTAAGTAAAGTCCGCAAGTAAACTGTAGTGTACTCAGATTTTTTTATAAAGGTGACCTCAGGTAATCCGTATATGCAGATTCAATAAATAAAGGTGACCTAAGGTAATCTGTTGTGTATGAAGACAGATTTTGTTAAGGGGACCTCGGGTAATCTGTAGTGTATGAAGACTGGTTGAAAGAAGGTGAAATCAGTATGAAGACTGGTTTGATAAACCCCTGATGCTATCTGTTGTGAATGAAAACTGGTTAAGTAAAGTCCTCAAGTAATCTGTGGTGTATTCAGATTTGTTTCATAATTGTGACCTCAGGTAATCTATATATGCAGATTTAATAATAAAGGTGACCTCAGGTAATCTGTTGTGTATGAAGACTGGTTTTATTAAGAGGACCTGAGGTAATCTGTAGTATATGGAGACTAGTTTGATTAACCCCTGATGTTATCCGTTGTGAGTGTAAACTGGTTAAATAAAGTCCTGACGTAATCTGTAGTGTATTCAGATTTGTTTTATCAAAGGTGACCTCGGGTAATGTATATGCAGATTTAACAAATAAAGGGGACCTCAGGTAATCAGTTGTGTATGAAGACTGGTTTTATTAGGGGACCTCTGGTAATCTGTAGTGTATGAAGACTGGTTAAAAGAAGGTGAAATCAGATAATCTGAAGTATATAAAGACTGGCTTGATAAACCCCTGATGTTATCTGTTGTGAATGAAAACTGGTTAAATAAAGTCCTCAGGTATTCTGTAGTGTATTCACATTTGTTTAATAAAAGTGACCTCAGGTAATCTGTATATGAAGAATTAATAAATAAAGGTGACCTCAGGTAGTCTGTTGTGTATGAAGACTGGTTTTATTAAGAGGACCTGAGGTAATCTGTAGTATTATGTGAAGACTGGTTTGATAAATCTGATGTTATCCGTTGTGAGTGAAAACTGGTTAAATAAAGTCCTCGAGTAAACTGTAGTGTATTCAGATTTGTTAAAAAGGTTACCTCAGGTATTCTATATAAGCAGATTTTAAAAATAAAGGTGACCTCAGGTAATCTGTTCTGTATGAAGACTGGTTAGATTAAGCGGACCTCAGGTAATCTGTAGTGCATGACGACTGGTTGAAAGAAGGTTAAATGAGATAATGTGAAGTATATGAAGACTGGTTTGATAAACCCCTGATGTAATCTGTTGTGAATGAAAACTGGTTAAGTAAAGTCCTCAAGTAAACTGTAGTGTATTCAGATTTGTTTTATAAAGGTGACCTCAGGTACTCCGTATATGCAGATTCAATAAATAAAGATGACCTCAGGTAATCTGTTGTGTATGAAGACTGGTTTTATTAAGAGGACCTGAGGTAATCTGTAGTATATGAAGACTAGTTTTGTTAAGAGGACCTCAGGTAATCTGTAGTGCATGAAGACTGGTTGAAAGAAGGTTAAATGAGATAATGTGAAGTGTATGAAGACTGGTTTGATAAACCCCTGATTTGTTTCATAATTGTGACATCGGGTAATCTATATATGCAGATTTAATAAATAAAGATGACCTCAGGTAATCTGTTGTGTTTGAAGACTGGTTTTATTAAGAGGACCTGAGGTAATCTGTAGTATATATATGAAGACTGGTTTGATAAATCTGATGTTATCCGTGTGAGTGAAAACTGGTTAAATAAAGTCCTAACATAATCTTTAGTGTATTCAGATTTGTTTTATAAAGGAGACCTCAGGTAATCCGTATATGCAGATTCAATAAATAAAGGTGACCACGCCATGGCTAAAAATGAAAAAGACAAACAGACAAACAATAGTACACATGACACAACATACAAAACTTAAGAATAAGCAACACCCCAAAAACTAGAGGTGATCTCAGGTGCTCCGGTAGGATTAGCAGATCCTGCTCCACATGTTGCACCCGTTGTTCTGCTTGAGTGATAACAAATCCGGTAAATAGTATTGTAGTGCACATTCATGAAAAGGAAGGGATTGTAGTTACGACGTAAGACACATATCCGATATCATTTGTGAGACGGTTATTCCATAACGGTCAACCAACTGGTGATGGCGTCCGTAAAATTTACGAAGGAATGATTTCAACTTCACCATCATCTCTTTTGTTGTAAAGTTTCGTTTTCAACGGACCCTCATTGTCAATTTCTAAATGTAAATCAAGATATGAGGCCGACTTAACTGTATCTGTAGTATCCTTTATCTCTAGTTCGATGGGATAGATGCGTTTCACATGGTCACCAAATTTTGCTAATAGCATTCATCCATTAATTAAGTTCACACACACCATTTCAAATACTGAAATACAGTTCCTAGACGTAACAATATATAAGGGGAAGAGATTCTTGGAAGACAACATTTTGGATGTTAAACTATACCGGAAGCCTACAGATAACTTCCAATACCTAGACAAAACCTCCTCTCATCCTAATGCAGTCTTCAAAGGATTCATTATTGGGAAACAATAAGAATAATAAGATCGTCTAACAATGAAATCGACAGAAAACAGGATATAGATCTTTCAAAAATAAATTAATACAAAGAGGATATAAAGAAAGCCAAATTGAACGATTATGAAGGAAACATAAAAAGATCTAGACATGGTACATTGATTTATAAAAAAAGAAAAAACGTATAGCGCCACCTCTAGTGTTGGCAACTAGATACAATCCTTTGTTTAAACAACTTGGCAGACTGATAAGAAAACACTGGCACATCATTGAGAAAATAAAACTGCAAAACCACCTATAATTGCATATAAACGACATAAAATCTAAAGGAATATCTTACATCATCAAAACTATAATTGAATGTAATTAAAGACACACAAGAAAAGATAGTATAATAGAATAAAAGATCCGCCAGGTGTCGTGCTCTTTAAGATAATCGCATCCGATATAAAATGCAAGCATATTAATAGATCAAATAAATAATTTAAGTATTGGTCAGAGCACCTGATGAGGATGAACGGCCTTGGTCCGAGTATGACCTAAATTGATATCCGAAACACCATGCGGAATGAAAACAATAAAACATTTAATCCAACACAATAGAAAGAATACTTAAATAATTACATGACACCAATACACTTGGGAACACACAACGAGTGTCAAAATCAAACCCTCATGACAAATTATAATAAACAGAAAACTGCAAAATGTCTTCCAAAAACGAAGACATTATAGAAATGCTTGATTACTCCTTGATTGGTTTAGACACGTGTAATAATTTAAGTATGAAGTCAGCCTCATAATGATAAAGAAACAAGTCGACAAGAATAGGGGCACAATTTGTTCCCATTTGAATGCCGACAGTCTGTTGAAAAACACTTCCTCTGAACGTAACAAATATGTTTTCAATCAAGAAATCAAGCATCTTGATAATGTCAGATTCAGAGAACTTAAATTGTTGTTTGAAACAGAGTCATTCTTTACAAAGTAGGATTTATCCCTTCCTAAGACAAGATATTTATATCTACGTCGGCCATTCTTTTTTATGAAACAAAGCAATACCATCTCTTTCATTTTGTCTTTTAGTTTGGAATGTGGGATACTTGTGTAAAGTGTAGAAAAGTCAAATGTTTTCATACTATTACAAGATGAAAGAGAGTAAGATTGTATGTACTCTAAAACATCTTTGGAATTTTTAAGTATCACATCTGCTTCACGCCACTTCTAGAATAGGCAGTTTCACAATAACTTTGAAGCCCTATGGTTATCCAGGATTTCCACTTTGGTAAGTGTCGTCGGGTATATGTTGAGTTTCCAAGTGAATTGTCAATATCTAATTCGTTTATCAAGCAGTTAATGTAATGAGTTTTACTCACAAAAACGATGTTGTTTGGGGCTTTAGCTGCGGGGACAACAACATATTTGTCATGCAGGTAGTATGAGTGTGTTTTGTATCATTTGGGTTTTTAAAGATTGACGTACCATGGGCATAAAAAGACCTATTCAGTTTCTTAATTCTGATTTGTACCAACGACTTCACTGCCTTAATCCATTCTGAAAGAGTGTCTACGTCTTCCTTCTCGCACTTTGCCCATTGCGTGGCATAATCCTCGACTGAAGCCATCAAAAGTTTAAAGTTGTATTTCCAATTGATGGATTTAGGCTCACGATATTTTGGAACTTTTGATAGCACATTTCGTTACTTATATAAGTTGCGTGAGGACTTTAATAAACCAGTTTTCGTACACAACAGATTACCTGAGGTAACCTTTATTTATCCATTTTTTATAGACAGATTACCTGAGATCACCTTTATAAAACAAATTTGAATATACTACTAGGACATTATTAAAGCAGTTGTCATTCACAGGAGATTACATAAGGGGTTAACTAAACCAGTCTTCATACACTTCACATCTTCATTCAACGAGTCGTCATACACTACAGGTTACCTACGGTCACCTTTAATAAATCAGTTTTCATTCACGACAAATTACCTGCGGTCATCTTTGTTTAATCAGTCTGCATACAAAGATGACCTGAGGTCACCTTAATTTAACCAGTCTGCATATACAGATTACCTGGGGTCACCTTTATTAATCTAGTCTGTATAGACAGATTACCTGAAGTCACCTTTATTACACCAGTCTACATACACTTAGAACATTCTCACTCCTTCTCGTCCGATGAAAAGTCAAATTTTTTGCCCTCTAATTTTAATAGTTCATGGTTTTTCATGCACTATGAAATGCTATACATGAATGACTTTTCATTGTCAGTTTATTATGAAAGTGAACTCTTAATAGCTGCACTTACGAAGTGTACAATCCCCTAAGGCATTTTCCTTGGGAAAATAGCCTACTGATTAAAGATGAAAGAGAAAAGATTAAAATAAAAACATTTTGAATTTTGCAAAATTTCATGCATTTTCTAATGGTACACATAATAGAATACACAAATAAATAATGGTAAGGATAAATAAAATGATATTCATTTAATTTATATAACTTACATTTGAGGGAATTATTTTTCTTTCCTTCAAAAAAACACAATGCCAGACTGCTGATATATAAAGCAAAGGGTTGTTGTCGGAGAAACGCAATACATTTAAATTTAACAATAAAAAGTAAGCATTTAATTTTGAATGGTCTGAATTCAAATATTCATACAGAGAGTTTTATATCTATACAAAAGAATCAAATTCCAAAAAGGGGATTTATATAACATTGCGTTTCTTTTTAAAATAAAAAAAAAATGTAAATATGAGTATTAAAATTTACCTCATGCAGACGAAAAACATTTTATCCTTCCCTAACTATGTCCGTGCTTTTTCATTTCATTCATTGAAATGATCATTACCTATGTTTTATATTTAGTTCATTATAAAAAGTGAATTCTTATTTAGGTTTGAATATTACAATGGGAAAGGATAGTTTTGTAAGGTCACTCGAAAGTGTGAATATGTTCTAAATTGGTCAGACAATACTTGATCATGTTTTATGAAGATTTAAGCCCTCGGCTTCGCCTTGGGCTTAAATCTTCATAAAGAATGACCAAGTATCATCTAACCTATAAAACATACTACCTATAAAGGTCACCATCATCAAACAAATCTCAAAACGCTTCAGATTACCTGAGGCCACCTTTTTTGAGCCAGTCTTCATGCACGACAGATTACCTGAGGTCAACTTTTTTAAATCAGTCTGCATACAGAGATTACCTAAGGTCATCTTTATTAAACCACTCTTCATAGACATATTACCTGAGGTCACCTTCATAAAACAATACACTACAGACTACCTGAGGACTTTATTAAACCAGTTTTCTTTCAAAACAGATTTTATTAGGATTTTATTAAGCCAGTTTTTATACACTATAGGTTACCTTTGTTAAACCTGTCTCCATACACCATGTACACAGATGATATGAGGTCACCTTTATTAAATCAGTCAGCATATACACATTACCTGAGGTGACCTTTATGAAATCAGTCTGCAGACACAGGTTACCTTAAGTCACCTCTGTTAATTACGTCTTCATAGACAGATTACATAAGGTCACTCTTATTCAACGGTCTACATTCACAACAGAAAAACTTTGGTCGCCTTCATAAAAAAAAATCTCAAAACACTACAGATTACCTGAGGTAACCTTTATTAAATCAGTCTTCACGCACAACAGATTACGTGGATTAACCTTTATCAAGAAAGTCTGCATACGTAGATAACCTTTATTAATCTGTATTTATACAAAACAGATAACCAAAGATCACCATAATTAAACCAGTCTGCATACACAGATTCCCTGAGGTCCCCTTTGATAATACAGTCATATTCACTGATTACCTGATGTCACCTATATCAAACTAATCTCACAATACTACCGATTACCTGAGGTCACCTTTATAAAACAAATATGAATACACTACAGGCTTATTGAGGACTTGATTTAACCATTTTTTATTCACAACAGATAACATCTGGGGTTTATCAAACCAGTCTTTATATTGATTTCACCTTCTTTCAACCAGTCTTCATACACTACAGATTCCCTGAGGTCCCTTAATAAAAGCAGCCTTCTTACACAACAGATTACATGATGTCACCTGTATTTATTGAATCTGCATATACGGATTACCTGAGGTCATCTTTATAAACCAAATCTGAAAACACTAGAGATTACCTGAGGACTTTATTTAACCAATTTTCATTTACAACAGATAACATCAGGGGTTTATCAAATCAGTCTTCATATTGATTTCACCTTTTTTTCAACCAGTCTTCATACACTACAGATTCCTTGAGGTCCCCTTAATAAAACCAGCCTTCTTACACAACAGATTACCTGAGGTCACCTTTGTTTATTGAATCTGCATATACGGATTACCTGAGGTCATCTTTATAAACTAAATCTGAAAACACTAGAGATTACCTGAGGACTATATTTAACCAGTTTTCATTCACAACAGATAACACCCGGGGTTTATCAAAGCAGTCTTAATATTGATTTCACCTTTTTTCAACCAGTCTTCATACACTACAGATTCCCTGAGGTCCCCTTTATTTATTGAATCTGCATATACGGATTACCTGAGGTCACATTTATAAAACAAATCTGAATACACAACATATTACTTGAGGTGACCTTTCTGAAATCAGTCTGCATACACAGGTTCCCTTAAGTCACCTTTGTTAATCACGTCTTCGTAGACAGATTACATAAGGTCACTCTTATTCAACCGGTCTACATTCACAACAGAAAAACTTTGGTCGCCTTCATAAAAAAAATCTAAAAACACTACAGATTACCTGAGGTAACCTTTATTAAATCAGTCTTCATGCACAACAGATCACGTTGGTTAACCTTTATCAAGAAAGCTTTTATTAACCTGTATTCATACAAAACAGATAACCAAAGATCACCATAATTAAACCAGTCTGCATACACAGATTTCCTGAGGTCCCCTTTAATAATACAGTCATTATTCACTGATGACCTGAGGTCACCTATATCAAACTAATCTCACAATACTACAGATTACCTGAGGTCACCTTTATAAAACAAATAGGAATCCACTACAGACTTATTGAGGACTTGATTTAACCATTATTTATTCACAACAGATAACATCCGGGGTTTATCAAACCAGTCTTTATATTGATTTCACCTTCTTTCAACCAGTCTTCATACACTACAGATTCCCTGAGGTCCCTTAATAAAAGCAGCCTTCTTACACAACAGATTACCTGATGTCACCTGTATTTATTGAATCTGCATATACGGATTACCTGAGGTCATCTTTATAAAACAAATCTGAAAACACAAGAGATTACCTGAGGACTTTATTTAACCAGTTTTCATTCACAACAGATAACATCCGGGGTTTATCAAAGCAGTCTTAATATTGATTTCACCTTCTTTCAACCAGTGTACATACACTACAGATTCCCTGAGGTCCCCTTAATAAAACCAGCCTTCTGACACAACGGATTACCTATGGTCACCTTTATTTATTGAATCTGCATATACGGATTACCTGAGGTCACCTTTATAAAACAAATCTGAAAACACTAGAGATTACATGAGGACTTTATTTAACCAGTTTTCATTCATAAAAGATAACATCAGGGGTTTATCAAAGCAGTCTTCATATTGATTTTACCTTTTTTCAACCAGTCTTCATGCACTACAGATTCCCTGAGGTCCCCTTAATAAAACCAATCTTCTTACACAACAGATTACCTGAGGTCACCGTTATTTATTGAATCTGCATATACGGATTACCTTATAAAAAAAATCTGAATACATAACATATATATTACTTGAGGTGACCTTTCTGAAATCAGTCTGCATACACAGGTTACCTGAGGTAACCTTTATTGAATCAGTCTTCATGCACAACAGATCACGTGGGTTAACCTTTATCAAGAAAGCTTTTTTTAATCTGTATTTAACAAAACAGATAACCAAAGATCACCATAATTAAACCAGTCTGCATACACAGATTCCCTGAGGTCAACTTTAATAATACAGTCATTATTTATTGATTACCTGAGGTCACCTATATTAAACTAATCTCAAAATGCCACAGATTACCTGAGTTCACCTTTATAAAACAAATATGAATACACTACAGATTTATTGAGGACTTGATTTAACCTTTTTTATTCACAACAGATAACATCCGGGATTTATCAAACCAGTGTTCATATACTTAAGATTATCTGAGGTCAGCTTTTTAAACCAGTCTTCTTACACAACAGATTACCTGAGGTCACCTTAATTATTAAATCTGCATATATAGATTACCTGGTCACCTTTGATGAAACAAATATGAATACACTACAGATATATTGAGGACTTGATTTAACCATTTTTAATTCACAACAGATAACATCAGAGGTTTATCAAACTAGTCTTCATATACTTCAGATTATCTGAGGTCAACTTTATTAAACAATGCTATATAGACAGATTACCTGAGGTCACCTTTATAAAACAAATCTTAATACGCTACAGTTTACTTGAGGACATTATCATGTTTATCTATCCAGTTTTAGTTCACAACAGATAACATCAGGGGGGTTTATCAAACCAGTCTTCATATTGATTTCACCTTCTTTCAACCAGTCTTCATACACTAAAGATTACCTGCCGTCCCCTTAATAAACTAAGTCTTCTTACACAACAGATTACCTGAGGCCACCTTTATTTATTAAATCTGCATATATAGATTACCTGAGGTCACCTTTATGAAACAAATCTGAATACACTACAGTTTACTTGAGACTTTATTTAACCAGTTTTCATTCACAACAAATAACATCAGAGGTTTATCAAACCAGTATTCATGTTGATTTCGCTTTCTTTCAACCAGTCTTCATACACTACAGATTACCTGAGGTCCCCTAATAAAACCAGTCTAAATACACAACAGATTACCTGAGGTCACGTTTATTTATTAAATCTGCATACACAGATTACCCGAGGACACCTTTATAAAACAAACCTAAATACACTACAGTTTACTTGAGGACTTTTTTTTACTAGTTTTCATTCACAACGGATAATATCAGGGGTTTATCAAACCAGTCTTCATATACTACAGATTATCCCAGGTCCCCTTAATATAACCAGTCTTCATACACAACAGATTACCTGAGGTAACCTTTATTTATATTATCTGCATATACAGATTACCTGAGGTCACCTTTATTAAACAAATTAAAATTCACTACAGTTTACTTGAGGACATTGTTTAAACAAGTCTTCATTCACAACAGATAACATCAGGGGTTTATCAAACCAGTCTTAATATTGATATCACCTTCTTTCAACCAGTCTTTACACACTACAAATTACCTGAGGTCCCCTTAATAAAACCAGTCTTTATACACAACAGATTACCTGAGGTCACCTTTATTTATTGTATCTGCATATACAGATTACCTGAGGTCACCTTTATAAAACAAATCTGAATACACTACAAATTACCTGAGGACTTTATTTAACCAGTTTTCATTCACAACGAATAACATCTGGGCTTTATCAAACCAGTCTTCATATACTTCAGATTATCTCATTTCACCTTCTTTCAACCAGTCTTCATGCACTACAGATTACTTGAGGTCCCCTTAATATAACCAGTCTTCATACAGAACAGATTACCTGAGGTCACCTTTATTTATTTAATTCGATTATACGGACTACCTGAGGTCACCTTTATACAACAAATTTGAATACACTACAGATTACTTTATTTAACCAGTTTTCATTCAAAACAGATTACATTAGGAATTTATTAAACCAGTCTGCATACACTACAGATTACCTGATTTCCCCTTCAATATGAGGTCACATCTATTAAACCATTTTTACCAAAATTACAGGTTTGTTGAGGTCACCTTTTTTAAATTAAACATTCTCCATACACTACAAATTACCTGTGGTCACCTTTATTGTACCAGTTTATAGACACATTACCTGAGGTCACCTTTTTCAATCCAGTCTTTATAGACAGATTACCTGAGTTCACCTTTATTAAACCGGTCTTTATAGACAGATTACATGAGGTCACCTTTATAAATCAGTATTTAAACACAACAGATTTCCTGATGTCAACTTTATCAGACGAGTCTTAAGCTTCATACACGGATAACCTGAGGTCACCTTTATTAATCCGGCCTTTAAAGATAGATTACCTTTGGTCACCTTAAATATTTCGGTCTTTATAGACAAATAACCTGAGGTCACCTTCATAAAACCAGTCTTCCTTCACAACAGACTATTTAAGGACACCTGTATTCAACAAAACTCATTATACCACAGATTTTCGGAAGTCACCTTTATTAATATAGTCTTCATACACAACAGATATCCTCAGGTCACCTTCATATATAATGTGATTGTTGCTTAATCCTTCCTTTTCTTATCTTAATGAAAAGTCACTTTTATTAAACCATTCTTCATACATAAGTTTTGTGTGGACTTTACTGAACTAGATTCCATAACACAACAGATTACCTGAGGTAACCTTTCTTAAACCAGTCTTGTCAGTCTAAATAGAAAGTAGAATAATGTATTTTTAGTTTATTATATTTTTAGATCATGTTATTACTACGCATATGAACACTATTACCACGATTACCTGAGGGCACCGATTACCCCATGGCATACAGCAGCGGACCTATCTTCCACCTGCATCAGATACCCGCATGTTGCAAGGGAGATAACTAATCATTTTATCTTAATATTGTGATTCTAAAACTTAACAAAATGATCATACAAATTTATCTCCAACGACAGCAGCATACATCTTGTTGTTTGGCATATCAATCAGCATATGGAAACAATCAGGAAGATAGTCACCGCCATTATATATCTCAAATGGGGGAAATATTGCCATCACTTTCTCATAGTCTTCTTTTGTCACCCTTTTACATCTTATCAGGTTGCTGTCCATTGTGTTAACTTATGCAGTTAAAGTTATCAAGTTCTTCTTTCGTATCTGTCAAAATAAAGTAAGACACCAATCATTATGATTTTAACCAAATGAATACATCATGAAGAACTTACTTGTTCCTGTATTCCTCTGACTTCACATAGAGATTATAAATAAGAATGGAAAGTAGCAAACATTATCCTTAAATTTCTCAGTCCGATTCAAACATGACAGTTTTCGCAGAAATATAATTACTGATTTAACCGATTGAGTCCCTGCCCGATTGCGACATCCTTAAGATTGAATTTTTAATTAAAATGAGTTTATGGATTTGATTTTCAATAGTTAATGTTATTCAACACACTTTCTTTGTGTGGCTGTTGAGTGTTCTAAGAAGTTCTTCTACTGTATCACTTGTCTGACCACACTGAGGTTTTTATTTCGAACCTCACAAGTGACAGGCGCCTTTGACTCCAATCTTAATAAACTATGATTGCAAGTTTTCCCGCCGAAGGTCGGTGGTTCTTTCCGGGCACTCAAGCTTCCACCAAAACAAAAAAAACAAACAAAAAAAAGTAGCCGCCACGAAATAGCCTATAGTACCGAAAGTGGCGTTAAACACCAAATATCAATAAATCAACCGATCTTGTTTGTGTATCTATAGCTACGCTCTGAATTACAAGATACTAACCAAGTAACAACAAAACCGTGATAGACGGGTAAAAATACGG
Source organism: Mytilus edulis (assembly GCA_019925275.1). Taxonomy (NCBI): domain Eukaryota; kingdom Metazoa; phylum Mollusca; class Bivalvia; order Mytilida; family Mytilidae; genus Mytilus; species Mytilus edulis. Next base: position 52,556,313 of record CM034362.1, read on the forward strand.
TTCACAACTTTGCTGTTCATACGCATAATCACTCTAATTCTGATTTGATTTTTGATGAAATATTTTGTGTGTTGTTTCTAGGAAAAATTGGATTGTTTGTTTATCAACTTACATGTTTGTGAAATAAAGGTAACAAATGTAATGAATTCTCTTCATTTCAGCTAGAACAAAAGCTTCGAATCGGGTGTTGTCGGACCTTTTATTGCTGACTTTGGTTCATTGTTGAAGATCTAAGATTACCTAAAAATGCTTACATTCATTATCCATATCATTTGATGGATAATTGTCTCTGATAATCATATTATATTTCCTTATCTTATTTGTATGTACATTAGTACTCTTATAGGTTGCACTTTGTAAATACATCTTTTTCTCAAACCACGCCTCTTTTGGGGAGAAATAGAATATTCATAGATAATTAATTTTGTTTACATACTGGTTCCGTACTGTCCTGTAGGTTGCATCTCATAGAGACCTAACTTGGGAATGTTACCAGTTAACATGCATGTGAATATTGTTTATATTGAAATTTGTGGTAACCCGATTGTCGAGGTAGGGTACATGTGTAGTTAAGTAATTTAATGTTAGTTTAAACTCTTAGAAGTTCGGGGCAAAGACACGTTGAAAATATGCCGCACAGCCCTATATTTTGACCTTTGAAAAAAATAGTAGTGCATATGAACTTTCCATCCTAGGATATGATTTTTTTAAAACTTCATAGTAAAAGTGGTACAGTTTTAGCCGTAAAGGGAGTTCCTATGGGAAAATGCATTGTCAACATTTACAGAAATGCAACCTATATTGGGTGAAATAAGAGAACATACAGAATTTAACCAAATTTGGTTTATCTCACAGAATTGAATGAAATTAACTCAAATATGAAGTTTTATAAATATTTCATGAAAGATGGATAAAATCCTGGGCCTTAAATATGATGACTCATCATAAATTCACATTAAAGGCCTGAATGCAAAATAAATTGATAATATATGCATATGTGTAAGTTAAATTGTTTAGACGTGCTTATATTTACTCTTCGCAGTCATTGAAACTCAGAGATCCTTCCTGAATATTATTAGTGGGTGTTTTTATCCTGTTGATAACTCAAAAGTAAGCCGTACCACCTAAATCTGGCTTTTTGTCACCGCGACATAAATCAAAGAGCTAAGGAGCTCTGAGGGAAAAGACGGCCGTTATTTCTTTTGATAGTCTACATACAAAGAATGAGCAAAAAAACAGCTAGAACATATAGAAAGGTTGACAATAATGAAAATAACTGTTTATTGTTATTTCATTTCCTTTGTCAAGGATTCATCATAGAGACAATTTGGACCAATGAGATCTGCACCTTCTAAATCAAAACATTTGATTAAAGTTGGTAGTTAAATATCTAAAACTCAATTGAATTTAACAACTACTGCAATATATTTTAGAATTTTAATTATGTACAACTGAACGGCAGGCTAAGACCATTCTCAATTTTTTGTGACAGTACTCTCAAATTTTTAAAATAAAATTTCTAAAGAAAGTGAGGACTGAAAAATCTATTCAGTTTTAATTTTCCATTGATAAAGTTGCCAGTTACAACTCTTATCACAGTGATACATGAACTTATAAAATCCAATATGATTGATATAAGCTGTGTGAAGTTTGTTTCCAGATCCCACATTTTTATATTTCTGTAAAATTCATGAATAAATAGCTTGAAACTACAAAAAGCAACATTTTAAAAAAATGAAAAAAAAATTACCACTGCAATAATTATGTTGGTACACAAAATTATTTTTTAATTGAAGACTACTTATCATATACTTAATGTCACATTTTTAGTGCTCAGATACATTAACTTTCATTTCAGTGGGTAAATACTCATCAATTGAGGTGCTCCTGAATGGGAGAAAGATTCTAAATAAAAACATAATTTTACAGAAAGAATGAAAACTGCAGTTGCTCTCCCCAATCTCAATAGGCATAAACTACAAAAAAGCAACATTTTATTTTTTTATATATTTTTTTAACCATAACAATAATTATGATGGGACACAAAATTTTTGTTTATATAGAAGACTACTTATCATATACTAAATGTCACATTTTAAGTGTTCAGATACATTTACTTTGATGTTAGTGTATAATTACTCATCAATTGAGGTACTCCTGAATTGGAGGAAGATTCTAAAAACAGAACTTTACAGAAAGAATGAAAACTGCCGTTTCTTTCCACAATCTCTTGTATCCCCATTGACATTGTTTACCGCGAAAGTTGACCTACCAATTATAGCCTCAGATTAAAGCATTGCATGTTGATGATAATCATCTACACTGCAGCAAACATCATTAGGTTTATATTAAACAAATACGGATTTTAAATTAGTATACAAATACTGTGAATGATTTTTAAAATGAAAATAGGATATCCCTGTGTAGTGTGGCATTCCAACAATGACGTCACTAGGTTAGATATATTTAGAATATTTCGTAATACTGATTTTTCCGGACTGTAAAAGAAACGTATATAGTGTAAGGGAAAGCTCAATATACGATAATTTCACGAGAAACAGAAGGGAAATGTGTAAAAAGTGTTTAAAGTCAATCTGTTCTCCTTGTCAATAATTTAGGTATGACATTTTGAGGGGGTTTCCAAACTATTAAAACAAAATGATTGACGTTAGGGCACGGAACTCTGACCAACCACATTAGGGAATTGACGGCTTCAAGACGTCTATCCCCCAAAACACAAGCTAGAAATATAAAATATCTCATCAAAACTTACAATAGTGTGTTCTATCCTGAATATGTACTAAATATTCCATATTGCTAAAAACAGCAGAACAATTTAGGAAATTTGAGACCCCAGGGGGAAAAAACCAGAGAAGAGAAAATTGCCTACCCCTTGGGTCATAAAAACAAATATTTTAACTTGTAAATTCTTTGATTTTATGATTTTAAAAGCCTTTATATAGAGACCAATAATTGTGTTTGGAAATTATGCAAAAATCAGATGTAAAAAGTCACCTCTATATCATTTTAAGTCAATTTATACATCAGACTGGTATCTACATACATACAACTATTGCAAATATGACTTTATTTTAACACTTCTTATTACTATATTAGCCAAATTGTGTCAGATATATGGTTACAGATGATACTATTGTGACAAGAATTCTAATTTGACCATTTTAGGCAGAAAATGTGAACTTTTATTGACAAATAGGCATACAGTAAGATGTGGACTGGAGAAAGGGCCAGGATTAGATAATTTATATAATCTTGAATGTTTGAACGATTGACTGCTAAACATTTCATTTACAGTATTCTAAAATGCTTTCAATATGTTATCAGAACAGTTTTAAACCGGTTCTAGGTATTTTATGTCAGAAAACATGCAAATAGGGTAAGCTGGCAATAATTAAAGTCTTGTTTTCAAATTCTCTAAAACATTGAAACAGGGGAGGGCCGGGGTATAAAATGTACAGTAAAAGATTGCAATGATTTCCTTAACGCTATAATTCTGATAATGAGTATTTATGTGAGAAAAAGTGTTTTTAGATAGTTTTCTATTTGAATAAATATTTGTATAGGTTGCACTTTGTAAATACAGCTGTTTCTCAAACCTCGCCTCTTTTGGGGAGAAATAGAATATTAATAGATAATTAATTTTGTTTACATACTGGTTCCCAGTTCTGATCTGTAGTTTGCATCTCATAGAGACATAACTTGGGAATGTTACCAGTAAATATACATGTAAATATTGTTTATATTGAAATATGTGGTAATCCGACAGTCGAGGTAGGGGTAGTTCAGTAATTTAGTGTTAGTTTAAACTCTTAGAAGTTCGGGGCAAAGACACGTTGAAAATATGCCGCACAGCCCTATATTTTGACCTTTGAAAAAAATAGTAGTGCATATGAACTTTCCATCCTAGGATATGATTTTTTTCAAAACTTCATAGTAAAAGTGGTACAGTTTTAGCCGTTAAGGGAGTTCCTATGGAAAAATGCATTGTCAACATTTACAGAAATGCAACCTTAAAGTATCAACTGTCTTGGTAGAGAGGCAGGATGATTTTGAAGTGGATAACTTGGCATGGTAAGGACTCATAATAAGTAACTTTGCACAAAACAGAATGGAAATGAATATTCTGCAACACAAAATGCATGAAACAAATGTGTACAAATATCCATATCTTTTGGTGGATAATTGTCTCTGATAATCATACCATATCTTCTTATTTTATTTGTATGTACATTAGTCATGTTACATATGAAATTGAATATTCTGCAACACAAAATGCATGAAACAAATGTGTACAAAAGTCAAAACAAAATTATCAATCCGGTAAAATCCACCCCCTCCTCCCCAAATATTAAATGGTCAATTCCTTGATACGTGAATTGTATTTGTATTCTATAATACGTACGTGAAATTATATATAAGGCGTATAATTAATGTATTTATTGTGTACAGTATCGTTTGTCCTCGTAAGAAAGATCGTCTAATTAATTAAGCATTTAATATATACAAATAACATTACAAACGCACACAGTTATTTGCGTCGTTGTGTTGCTGTTTTATTGATTGCACCAGCACTTCTGATGATCACTACAAAAGTGAAAAAGTCTGGAAAGACCAGTTTTTGTCTGAATTTGCATGAACTTTTACTCGACTTTCTTAATTTGTCGGAATAATTTTTAAAAAGTCTTGACATAGTATTAATTTGTCTAATAAGCTTCCTGAATTTTCTTGACAAGTGTCTTGACAGTATGAACATTGAATATTTTGAATGTAGAATGATATATGTATACAGTATGGTTGGTTTTGATTATTTAATTAATAAGATTTAGGAATCAAAATTTGAAATTTTTTAAAAACCCACATTTAAATTGTTTTATATCAACACACTCACATTTAATTATTTTGTACATTATATTTCATAGCCACATTTGCATTTGTTAAAATATTTAGATACCCAAATTTTCAATTATTTTACATGCCTAACTTTCATAATTTTTGTAAGTAGTGTAACTTAAAACAACATTATATTATGTAAAGGGAAATATATCATGAATATTGGTCATGATTTGTTAAACTCAGAACTGTCAAGTAAATTTCAGACACAATTCAAAATGTTCAGAATATGTCAAGCCATACTGAGAAAAAATAACAATGTCGAGAAATTTCAAGACAGTATTTAAATGTCAAAAATTTGTCAAGAAATTTTAAGACCATATTCAGAATGTCAAGAATATGTCGAGTAAATTTCATACAAATTTGATATTAATGAGAATTTGTCAAGAAAAATTAAGACACAAGTCATACTTTTGAGAATGTCGAGTAAAAGTTCATGCAAATCAAGACAAAAACTGGTCTTTTCAGACTTTTTGACTTTTGTAGTGGATACTACTAACAATGTTTACGTATCTGACTAGTTCATGACAGGTATATTATTTTGAATGAATGATCCAATATTTTGACTTGTAAAAATGTTTGTCTTTTAATAGGCAGTGAAATTAAATAAACAAATGCAACCACAAGTTTCCAGCAGAATACATTTTAAATGATTACTTACAACATGTACTAGTTAGCGTTTGAATTCCGCTGTATAATTTATTGATAGAGTATTTGACCGCGATAGTGTAGTAAAGAAGTATGATGTAATATATGAAAAAGGTCAAAATATTTTGTTTGCAGATCAAAATAGTGTCCCGAAATAGTGAATTATAAATGTGTGTTATCTTTAATTGAGACACCAATCCAACAGCAAAACAAGTGTGCACAGTTGAAATGTATCGCTTGTTTTGCTGTCTATGACTAAATGACTAAATGTTATGTTTAGAGTCTATCTGGTCACGGACTTACTGCAGAATAAAACATTTGATCAATGAGATAATAAAATGAAAACAACACAAAAATATCGATATCAAACAAGTGTTTGTAATAAATATCATGAAAACCTGTCCTTCAGTTGATCAATGAAAATGTAAATGAACCGTTGCCGACAAGCAAGCATGTATTCCTAAAATATATTCCAACTGTTGTAAATTCATTACTTTATAATAATTCCGAAAATAATCAAAAGAAAATAGGGTCAACAATAGATGAATTTTAAGACGGGGATATACATTAAATTTCATAATAATTATGTATTCAAAATGCAGATCGCTTATTATGTTTTAACGAAATTGAACAGTTTTTGTGTAGGTAAAATAATTTGTTCTCATCTTGATTCAAAACACTTATTCATTAATTAGAACAACCCAAAAACATTTTTTATTCAAATTTGAGTGTTGAATTTTAAAATTTTGATAACTCATTCCTGAAAAGAAAAAATGTTCAGATCTATATTGTGCATATCTGTTTGAGATCCATTTCATAAGACCAACGATTTCTATAGAAATCATTGATGGGACCCATTATGAATACATTTTTTTTTACATATTATTCCTGGAGTAGATAATAAATTTCGTTATTTTAATCTTTTGAATGGTCAACTGATAAGTTGTATGGCTGCTTACAGGTAAATCAGTAATTTCTAATTGACAGTTGCGTGTATTTCGGGTGTGGAATACCTTACTTTTATGGGAACATCTTGTCCATGTGTAATACTTAATATATATTCCAACAGATGACATTACACAAATTTTTCTTCTGTTAAATGAATGCTTTGTATATCATCATAATTTGACATTTATATCAACTACTTGTTTGTACAATAATTATTTACCTTATTAACATTGAATATTTTGAATGTAGAATGATATATGTATACAGTATGGTTGGTTTTAATTATTTAATTAATAAGATTTAGGAATCAAAATTTGAAATTTTTTTAAAAACCACATTTAAATTGTTTTATATCAACACACTCACATTTAAATTATTTTGTACATTAGATTTCATAGCCATATTTGCATTTGTAAAAATATTTAGATACCCAAATTTTCAATTATTTAACATTCCTAACTTTCATAATTTTTGTAAGTAGTGTAACTTAAAACAACAGTATATTATGTAAAGGGAAATATACCATGAATATTGGTCATGATTTGTTAAACTCAGAACTATCAAGTAAATTTAAAACACAATTCAAAATGTTCAGAATATGTCAAGCCATACTGAGAAAAAATAAGAATGTCGAGAATATGTCGAGAAATTTCAAGACAGTATTTAAATGTCAAGAATTTGTCAAGAAATTTTAAGACCATATTCAGAAAGTCAAGAATATGTCGAGTAAATTTCTTACAAATTTGATATTAATGAGAATTTGTCAAGAAAAATTAAGACACAAGTCATACTTTTGGAGAATGTCGAGTAAAAGTTCATGCAAATCAAGACAAAAACTGGTCTTTTCAGACTTTTTGACTTTTGTAGTGGATACTACTAACAATGTTTACGTATCTGACTAGTTCATGACAGGTATATTATTTTGAATGAATGATCCAATATTTTGACTTGTAAAAATGTTTGTCTTTTACTCGGCAGTGAAATTAAATAAACAAATGCAACCACAAGTTTCCAGCAGAATACATTTTAAATGATTACTTACAACATGTACTAGTTAGCGTTTGAAGTCCGCTGTATAATTTATTGATAGAATATTTGACCGCGATAGTGTAGTAAAGAAGTATGATGTAATATATGAAAAAGGTCAAAATATTTTGTTTGCAGATCAAAATAGTGTCCCGAAATAGTGAATTATAAATGTGTGTTATCTTTAATTGAGACACCAATCCAACAGCAAAACAAGTGTGCACAGTTGAAATGTCTCGCTTGTTTTGCTGTCTATGACTAAATGACTAAATGTTATGTTTAGAGTCTATCTGGTTACGGACTTACTGCAGAATAAAACATTTGATCAATGAGATAATAAAATGAAAACAACACAAAAATATCGATATCAAACAAGTCTTTGCAATAAATATCATGAAAACCTGTCCTTCAGTTGATCAATGAAAATGTAAATGAACCGTTGCCGACAAGCAAGCATGATTTCCTAAAATATATTCCAACTTTTATAAATTCATCACTTTATAATGATTCCGAAAATAATAAAAAAAAAATAGGGTCAACAATAGATGAATTTTAAGACGGGGATATACATTAAATTTCATAATAATTATGTATTCAAAATGCAAATCGCTTATTATTTTTTAACGAAATTGAACAGTTTTCGTGTAGGTAAAATAATTTGTTCTCATCTTGATTCAAAAAACTTATTCATTAATTAGAACAACCCAAAAACATTTTTTATTCAAATTTGAGTGTTGAATTTTAAAATTTTGATTACTCCTTCCTGAAAAGAAAAAAATGTTCAGATCTATATTGTGCATATCTGTTTGACATCCATTTCATAAGACCAACGATTTCTATAGAAATCATTGATGGGACCCATTATGAATACATTTTTTTATATATTATTCCTGGAGTAGATAATAAATTTCGTTATTTTAATCTTTTGAATGGTCAACTGATAAGTTGTATGGCTGCTTACAGGTAAATTAGTAATTTCTAATTGACAGTTGCGTGTATTTCGGGTGTGGAATACCTTACTTTTATGGGAACATCTTGTCCATGTGTAATACTTAATATATATTCCAACAGATGACATTACACAAATTTTTCTTCTGTTAAATGAATGCTTTGTATATCATCATAATTTGACATTTATATCAACTACTTTTTTGAACAATAATTATTTACCTTATTAACATTGAATATTTTGAATGTAGAATGATATATGTATACAGTATGGTTGGTTTTAATTATTTAATTAATAAGATTTAGGAATCAAAATTTGAAATTTAAAAAAAAAAAACACATTTAAATTGTTTTATATCAACACACTCACATTTAAATTATTTTGTACATTAGATTTCATAGCCATATTTGCATTTGTAAAATATTTAGATACCCAATTTTTCAATTATTTTACATGCCTAACTTTCATAATTTTTGTAAGTAGTGTAACTTAAAACAACAGTATATTATGTAAAGGGAAATATATCATGAATATTGGTCATGATTTGTTAAACTCAGAACTGTCAAGAAAATTTAAGACACAATTCAAAATGTTCAGAATATGTCAAGCCATACTGAGAAAAATAAGAATGTCGAGAATATGTCGAGAAATTTAAAGACAGTATTTAAATGTCAAGAATTTGTCAAGAAATTTTAAGACCATATTCGGAAAGTCAAGAATATGTCGAGTCAATTTCATACAAATTTGATATTAATGAGAATTTGTCAAGAAAAATTAAGACACAAGTTATACTTTTGGAGAATGTCGAGTAAAAGTTCATGCAAATCAAGACAAAAACTGGTCTTTTCAGACTTTTTGACTTTGGAGTGGATACTACTAACAATGTTTACGTATCTGACTAGTTCATGACAGGTATATTATTTTGAATGAATGATCCAATATTTTGACTTGTAAAAATGTTTGTCTTTTAATAGGCAGTGAAATTAAATAAACAAATGCAACCACAAGTTTCCGGCAGAATACATTTTAAATGATTACTTACAACATGTACTAGTTAGCGTTTGAAGTCCGCTGTATAATTTATTGATAGAATATTTGACCGCGATAGTGTAGTAAAGAAGTATGATGTAATATATGAAAAAGGTCAAAATATTTTGTTTGCAGATCAAAATAGTGTCCCGAAATAGTGATTTGTAAATTTGTGTTATCTTTGAAATAATATCTGTCTGTGACATTTTTTTTAAATACAGTTTGCTTTTAGCTTTCTTTTTGATAAACAATGCACCTGATGTATGACATTCTGTTCTTTTGAATCCTAATTCTACAGCTGCGCTGTTAAAAAAAATGTCCAACTAGTTCCTTTGAGTGATATTGCATGAAGTAATATATATTCACTCATTGGCTGACTTAGAAACTTAGCATAGTGTAACTGAAGTGATCTTTATTTTCTCAAACGATCAGCCATACATAAAAAGACTAAAATTCGATACTACATGTGCTTGAAAGAAGTTACTTACTGAAGTTAAAGTTTATCGTGTACATGTTAAATCAGACACTACAACTTTGGTTCGTTTCGACAAAATCAGCGGGGCATTGATAGGTCTGTATGGTATAAAATAAGCAACAATGTCGTCTTTTGGGAATAAATGCCGTTTCAAGTCTCAAGATTCTAGAATTTCACCAAGCATATTGACATCAATATATTCAGATAGCAAAGATTGATATACATTTCTCATGACATTGTGATTGTAATATAAGGTTTCCTTAAGTACGTCGTAGAAACGAAAATCATATAAAAAAGAAAAAAAATATTCTTGTAGCAGTAGTTCATCATCGTTTGGAAACAACAATCAATAACATTCATGTTAAGTTAATAAAATTAAAAAAATTAAAATAACACTTCACAAATGTGTTGTGTTCGAAGCTTTTTTCTTGTTTTACCTCGGTTAGGATCGCTCATATGATACAAAAAATTGGCAACCAAAGATATATAATTATCGTACGAGAGAAATTACACACGATATACATGTACATAATTGAGACACCAATCCAACAGCAAAACAAGTGTGCACAGTTGAAATGTCTCGCTTGTTTTGCTGTCTATGACTAAATGACTAAATGTTATGTTTAGAGTCTATCTGGTCACGGACTTACTGCAGAATAAAACATTTGATCAATGGGATAATAAAATGAAAACAACACAAAAATATCGACATCAAACAAGTGTTTGTAATAAATATCATGAAAACCTGTCCTTCAGTTGATCAATGGACAATGTAAATGAACCGTTGACGACAGGCAAGCATGTATTCCTAAAATATATTCCAACTGTTGTTAATTCATTACTTTATAATAATTCCGAAAATAATCAAAAGAAAATAGGGTCAAAATTAGATGAATTTTAAGACGGGGATATACATTAAATTTCACAATAATTATGTATTCAAAATGCAGATCGCTTATTATTTTTTAACGAAATTGAACAGTTTTAGGAAATATAAATCAAGAGGCTGAAGGTTTTAAGGGGAGATTCAAAACTGATTTGTCGAAGGAAGACAAATGATACGTTCTTATACTGCATATTGAGATTGTTGCAAGAATAAAATGGGATATTTCAAAGGCATGTAATCATAATTATGTTCATCAATTCCAACAATTACGTAAGTCTCATATCTCTGGAGTGACAAACCAGAAAATTCAATAAATTAAACGGTAGCTTCCGTTCATCAATCCCAACAATAAAGTAAAGTTTGGAGGAATACTGGAAAAGGTGTGTAATTTGTGAATAATTATCTTAAATTTAAGAGTCAAAGTTCCTTAACTCCTTAACGACAAACCGGAAAAATAAAAAAAAATAAAAAAATAAGGGAGCTTCCTTTCATTAATCCCCACAATAACGTAAAAAATAAAAACAACACGTTTTAAATTCCATGCGTCCGAAGCGCTTTCCTAAATTTACCTTCATCCGGAACGCACAAATCCGAATATTTGTGAGCCAAGGATGTATAAGGACCTACAACGTTGAGGAACTTTGCCTGAGGGAGTTGAAACTTAAGTTTCTTTATAATTCAAAATTTATAAACTGGCAATTTTAGAAAGTTTGTAATAAATCATGTCAGTAAGGAAGTACTGATTACTGAGCTGATGATACCCTCGGGGACTGATATTTCGGCCTCGAGAATCACTGAAGAGACATTGATTGTCGAAATGCGCATCTGGTGCAGAAAAATTGGTACCGTTTATGTTGTAGTCCTCCAGCAGAGGTATCGACTCAGTGCTGTAAACAATTAAAACAACACGTTATAAGTTGCATGCGTCCAAAACGGTTTTCTTGATTTTTGTTTGCGGAAATCAATTCAGGAATCCTGGATTTAGTGCGAGATTTATGGAAAATTGCATTTCATTGAAGGGTCAAAATTCCGTAACTCTGGAATGACATATTCAATATTTTTAAAAATCGAAAGGGAACGAAAAGACGAACAATTTTACAAACTGAGGTGATCCGGGAGCATTAGCTGTTCCTGGTCCACATGTGGTACCCTTCGTCTTATCAACATGTTTATAAAACGTCACCAGCGTCTGAGCAGAAAGTTGATAAACCAGGGTTATGTCAAAGAACGTCTCGTCTTTTTTCTAATATTCATCGGAAGATATCAGAACCTTGTTGATAAATATTCTGTATCAACTTCACAAATAATACATGATGGTCTTGAAGTACAGGTTCTAGGTACTGACCTTTGTTTTAACCTTATTACGTGTTATAGTGTACTTTTTATTTATCTTTGTATATTTTATACCTTTAGTTAAATTTTTAGTAATATCCTTTTGGCTTGACTGGATATTTACTCATACCTACATTGTGTTTTTTTGCTATGGTCATTTTTTGCATTCCGGTCTTTTAGGTTTGTTTAAGCTTTTTGTCTATATGTCATTTAGTTTTTCTTTATTGAAATATTTGTCTGTTTTATACTGATTAAGATTATAATTCAAAACTGTGATTTGTTTTTTTTAGCAACTTCTGAACAGGGTTCTATCAATGGTGATAAGTGTACTATGAGTTTATTCACAATTTACATCATCGATAATTAATAACCAAAAATCTCAAATTAAATTACTAAAACTTCTCTTCAATTACAAATGTGACCATGCAAAATTCCAATGCAACCTTAAAAATAGAAATAACCACGCATGACATGATAATCACATTATTAGCTAGACTCGATACATTCCGCATCTTGGAGGGATCGTCTATTATGGTGTTAATAAAGTTGGTTCAATTTGTTATTTTGAAATAATGGATTGAACTAAGAGTTACATTTAACGAGATTTTTGCTTTACAGTACAAAGAAGAGATTTGTCCTTTAAAAATTGAAATATAAAAACGGTTTAAACTGCATCTATCATTTACATAATTATCGGGTTTTCTACAAATTGATATCGTAAAATATCAGCCGCGAGCAACAATGTAAACCTTTTTAGCCAGTGAGCGCAGCGATATCTATACGGCGAAAACCCGATTATCTGCTTATCGTTCTATAACTTGTCTCTTCCCCCTCCCAAAGACAGTTTTAAGCTTGACGAAAGCAAGCGTGAAAACGTCTCCTCACACATTTTGACGTCGCTGATAACTTCTTCTCAGACATTGTGACGTCACTGATAATGCCTGCTGTCGTCTCAAAGTCGTGATACGTGAATTACGGAGAGAGTCAGCAGAGTGATATAGGCATCTATTACTGTTAACATCAGTTTGGTTTTGTTTGATTTTTCGTTGAGAGAATGTTATAGTATTACTTTAACAGAAAATGCATTTATATCAGCAAATTCTAACTTTCATATGTAAATAATTTATTTGTATCAGTTTAAAAAATGCATTGTTTGTTAATCTGAAGGAAAGTTTGTCACCTTTTTTGAAATTTCAAAAGTTTGCAAATTATGATACATTTACTCTTTGTTGAGTTTTTTTATTATTGTTTTTATCGTTTTAAATTTATTATAGAACTTGTATAAGACGAATTTATTACACAAGTTGCCAGGACAATTTACAGAACTGTCATGACTACGGTCGTGCTGTATGTATGGACCCGACATATGCCCCTTGGGTAATAGATAACTATGCATCGTTTTGTGGAAAATGTGGTATTTGATATTTTAAAAAATGTGAATAATTCAGCTGTCGTGAAGGTGTTTTAGATTGAACTATCATGTAAATTATTACGCAAAAGTATGTTTTCCCTTTTTGAATGGTTTGAACTAGTCATTTTTGGGGCCCTTTAGAGCGTGCTGTTTGGTGTGAGCCGTCTCATTGTAAAAGGCCGTACTTTGACCTTTAATGGTTTACTTTTATAAATTGTCACTTGGATGGAGAGTTGTCTCATTGGCTCTCATACCATATCTTCTTATGTCTATTTACATCATTCGATAATACTATGTACGGACAGACAATCAAACAAAAATCTAAACATTTGAAATCGGATATTATGCAGGTTATGTAACATTATAAACACTACAAACCACATCTTGACACAACAATAGTGACAGTAATCAATTAATAATAATCATCAAATTATGGAATGCAATTGTTTTGCAGCGACTTATGGACAGGGTACGGTTAATGTCGGTAAGTGAAATACACGTTTAGAGTTGATACAAATTTATAATCATCGATGAAATTTGTCTACGATTATCATTTCTCACATAGAAATAAGACTTTCGTAAGAAATTATACTAGGCAAAAGTCGAATGGAAATATGACCTCGCAAGACCTTAATATATATCAATATTCATTAGACTGGAAACATTCTACAGCTTAGAGATTTCATCAATAATGGATATAAAAAAATAGAGAGTTCAATTTATTATCATGGAATAACAAATTGAACAAATGTTCCCTTTTTAAACGAATCTCTCTTTAGAATATAAAGGAAAAAAAATAACCTGTTGACATGTCCGAACATGAAATACCTTTAAATCAGCAAATCGTAATTCCAAATGTTTAAGGTTGATGAATTTGTTACTATACTATATATAAAAATATTAATTATCGCGAACCATTTAGGTCTCGGAAAAGACCATTTTTTACCACCAGTAAGGAGTGTTCTACAAATAATGTGAATACACAGAACCTCATTCAAATTTATCTTTTGCCAAAAGTGTTCATCATTTTCTGTTTTGTATTTTTCTTAAAAAAATACATTTGTTTTCAATTCCTATTTAAGTGTTAAAAAAAATGCTTTAAAAATAGATATTCCCAATCCGCTGATTGGTTGAACTACTGAGGTCATCCATAAAATTCACAAACCTAAATAAACATTCCCTGAGTGGTTGAACTACTTCGGCGTCGATCTAAATCAAAACAAGCCTCGATGTAAAGCAAACGCTTCCCGAGAATAAGGAGAGTTGTACAAATAATGTGAATATACAGCCTCCCGATCCAATTTATCTTTTGCTAAAAATGATCAAGTGTTCATCATTTTTTGTTTTATAACTTCTAACAACATTCCATTTTTCTATAATTCCGATTTAAATATGTCAAAACCTGCAGTAAATATAGATATATGCCCCAACTACACACTCCCTGATTGGCTGAAAAGCTGTAGCCTGTTGATGTAAAACTATGCAAAAATGTCCGTTAATATGTTAAACTTCGACACCGGGTTCAACCGATTCACAAACAGAGATTTGCTTGCGCTCAAATGTAATTCTAAGTGAAGAATACTGGTAAAGTAAAATTATATTCTTATACAGAAATATATACACATTTTTATTAATGTATTGTCATGCTTCTGCATATTTACTTTTATTTCCGCCGAACTTTAGTTAAATTTAATTCTATACACATTTTGTTACGTCAAGCAATAGAAGCATAGGAGTAAAAAAATTTCGCGCCAAACAAGAAAATAACCTGCATCAGTATTTTATCATCATCTTTCTGACATTTCAAATAGAAAATAGCGTTTAGTATAGAGTAATTTTGGTAAGTATTACTTATTAGTTTTTCAAGAGGTGGTTCTCGAGACCTTCTTGACGGTAAATTTAATCCCATTTATCAATTATCCCTGATGACAGAAATGTTGACCCAGTCGATTTGTGTCATGAGTGAAAAATCTTAATCTATTTGATGAAATAATTAGGTCCCCGCCGAATGACAGACGCCCTCTAGTGATCAGTCTGTCCGTATGTCCGTCTGTCCGTCCGTCTGTCTGTCCGTCCGTCCGTTACAAATTGTGTTCGCTCTATATCTAGAGAACCGTTATGATTTCAAAGTTTATACTTGACAAGTATATTAACCAACACCAGAGGGTGTGTCATAATGTATATACAACTTCCTAGGTCAAAGTTCAAAGTCAAAAACTTTGGTTTCAGTTGACAACCCTGTCCGTCCGTAACAAATTGTGTCCGCTCTATATCTAGAGAACCGTTATGATTTCAAAGTTTATATTTGACATGTATATTAACCAACACCAGAGGGTGTGTAATAATGTATGTGCAACTTCCTAGGTCAAAGGTCAAGGTTAACATTTGCTTTTAGTTGACTAACCCATGTCCTATGGTTAAGATTGTGTCCGCTTATATCTTGAGAACCGTAATGATTTCCAAGTTTATACTTGACATGTATATTAACCAACACCAGAAGGTGTGTCATACTGTACGTAAAACTTCCTAGGTGAAAGGTCAAGGTCCAAAACTTTGGTTTTAGGTGACTACCCCATGCCTAATGGTAAAGTTCAAATGTTTTTACAACACATTATTCACAGCGGGGCCCACAGAGATGGCGTCCATCTCAATGATATCTAGTTTAGTCTAAAAAATATATATTGTTTGTGGTTTAGATGTAAATTGGTACAACTAATGTGAGGTTATTAAAGTTTTCAAACGACAATATATTTAAATCATATTTTTAAAATTGAGAATGGAAATGGGGAATGTGTCAAAGAGACAACAACCCGACCATAGAACAGAAAACAGCAAAAGGTCGCCAACAGGTCTTCAATGCAACGAGAAATTCCCGCACCCGGAGGCATCCTTCAGCTGGCCCCTAAACAAATATATATACTAGTTCAGTGATAATAAACGCCATACTAAACTCCAAATTGTACACAAGAAACTAAGGTTAAAAATAATACAAGACTAACAAAGGCCAGAGGCTCCTGACTTGGGACAGGCGCAAAAATGCGGCGGGGTTAAACATGCTTATGAGATCTCAACCCTCCCCATATCTCTCTAGCCAATGTAGAAAAGTAAACGCATAACAATACGCACATTAAAATTCAGTTCAAGAGAAGTCCGAGTCTGATGTCAGAAGATGTAACCAAAGAAAATAAACAAAATGACAATAATACATAAATAACAACAGACTACTAGCAGTTAACTGACATGCCAGCTCCAGACTTCAATTAAACTGATTGAAAGATTATGTCTTCATCATATGAATATCAGGCACAAACCCATCATAACATATATGAGAAGAAAATAACCCATGTCATGCCAACAACTGGGTTTTAAATAAATGTGTTTAGTTCCGATGCAAAGACCCTATAAGTGAATAAATATTAACGCCAAAATATGCAATCTTTAATGACCTGACAACAGTATCGTAACTATATCCCTTCTTAATAAGTCTATTTAAAGGTTTTGTTAGCTTCTGAAGTGAATACTGACAA
Organism: Mytilus edulis; assembly: GCA_019925275.1. Classification (NCBI taxonomy): domain Eukaryota; kingdom Metazoa; phylum Mollusca; class Bivalvia; order Mytilida; family Mytilidae; genus Mytilus; species Mytilus edulis. Next base: position 52,573,455 of record CM034362.1, read on the forward strand.
TTTTGTGCTTTGTAAAGAATATTTCATAAAAAATTGCATGTGAAATACCTGAACGTATAAGAAGTCTACATGTTGAGCTATATTTATGAATGATGTCCTTATACCGATGATAAAATTTAGTAAATGTTTTGACTAGTTTGTGATATCGAAAACCCTGGTGTAATAATTTTTCAGTAATACATAATTTTTTTCTCGTAAAAATCTAAAACATTGTTACATACACGAGCGAATCGTACAAGTTGAGATATATAAACACCGTACGATGGTGACAGAGAGAACGTCACCATCTAAAAATGGATAATTAACGATAAGAAATGAGAAATCTTCTCTTTTATCATAAATGTAGTATTAAGTTTCCGTTATTGATATAGATATCTAGATCGAGGATACGGCAGTGGTCATTGTTAGTATTAGCTTTATCAAAAGTAAGTTCAACAGGATAAATTTCCTTAGTATACATACTGAAGTCGTCATTATTGAGAGCCAAAATAGCATCCAAATATATAAAAGTATTATTATATTTGTGTATCAGATTTGCTGATTTTTGTCATAAATTGTAACTCATAGCATTACAAAAACAGGTCCACAATAAGTGATGCACAGTTAGTTTATATTTTCTTATCGTTTTAACTTATTTCAAGTCGTGTATACAAATATCAGCAAAATGTTTCCCACAGGTTGCCATGATAAAATACAGAATTGTAACGAGTACGGCCGTGCCGTGTGTATAGACCTGACATTCGACTCTTGGGTAACAGATAACTGTGCATCGTTTCGTGGACAATGTGGTATGTGTAATCTACAACATGTGTATGGTTTATTGCACATAGAGCTCTTTCAGATTGATTTATCATCACGCAAAATTTCATAATTTATGTGCATCATGGGACTCACAATCAATACAAAACAATACTTTGAGTTGGAGATTCAGTAACTTTGTATATATAGAAATTGACTTTTCTCGTTATTTCTGTAGATTGAAGGTAAAAGGTTTGGAGTTATTTATGTCTTTGATTTTCTCTCCAATTGACATATATATTTGACATATATACATTTGTATTTGAAGCCTAGAATGTAAATTTTTTTTTGTAAAATGTTTTTAACAGATAATGAATATAAATATGAGGAGATGTAGTATTATTGATAATGAAACTAATCACCATAGACCACACGACGAGGTTAAAAACATCTACAGGTCCCTGTACAGTCGTCACTAATGACAAAGTCTCATTACTTGAAGAAAAGTGATAAAGAGAACCATCGTGAAAAAATGAGAAACAATTTAAAACGAAAACACGTAAAAACAGTATGGACGGTTGCAAATAACGACATCATGATTACTGGATAATAAATAAATTTGATGTATTTACTGTCTTCTGATTGGTTAAAAGTATTAATTGTATTTTCAATGTTGTCAATTTTTATGGCGACACGTCCACTCTGACGTTGTGTATTCATACGCGATCATGTGTGTACGTTGTTATTGTTAATATAAGTAATGTAAAAAGTTCTTTGAGCCTTATTTTTGATAGAAATTTATTTACAATGAATGACAATAATTTATTTTGAATTTATTGAACCATAAAATTAATTTTTGACTCTTCACATTTTACATAATCCGCTTCGCGGATTATTCAATTTGAAGAGACAATAATTATATTTATGGTTCAATAAATTAAAAATAAATAATAGCCATTCATTAAACAATTTGTAAACATGTATGATCTGGGTACAGAATGTTTCGTGTGTAAATAAAATACGTTCCTTGATGTGTATATTGATTGACTCAGACACAAAATGAATAAAGTCCGAAGGAATGTTTTTAGTGTATAAATTGACCACCAGCTTACACCATTTTAATAAACTATGTTAAAAAACCCTTTTACTAAAAACTTCAATAAAATGCAATGATAATTATTTCAAGTTCAAATACCCCATGACCATTTACAGAAATGTTTTGCATGAGTAGTAATTAAAACGTTGGGCTTCTTTCATTTTTATCATGCCTATGGTGACCTCAAATAATAGCCTGGCAATGTTTTACAACTGCTGGGTCCACAACCGCTACTGATGGATGTTACGTTCCGAGGCCATCACAGCAAATTGTCAGTACTCTTCATAAAAATAAAAGAAATATTCAATGATATGTTTTCTTACCCTTATGCCCAAATGAGCTTAGTTTGGACGTCTGTAGATTTTTTTCATCCATGCTCGTAAACTTCATACTTATATTTGCATTTGATCGCTGCTGTTGAGCTATTTTTTTCCGCATTAGAACTTCTTGTCTGCCATGTTATCTAGAATAGGTGTGTTTTCAATTTCATTAGATTTAGGTGGTAGAAGTATGACGTTAGAAGTCGGAACTCTTGTTTCAAGAGGTGGTGAAGTAAATGGAGGAAACAATGGCGGTGACTTATAACATTTGTGAACATAACCTTACAATTTTTTTTTCGTTTACAAAATTGTTCTAAAACAAAATACAAGACAGAAGAAACTCATCATATATCTTATCCTCTTTCAAAACTCTCTATTTTGTGAATATGTAAACCATGCATATATGTTTTAATGAACTAAAATTAAGATATATAAACGTGAATGTATTGAAAAGCATGAAGAAAATAAGGTTCCAGCTTCCTACAGAAAATTAGATGAATTAAGATATTCTTCAAACATGAAGCTCAGTGTTGATTTTATGAAGAACGTCTATACTTCTATTTACAACGTAGGTTTTAAATGTTAAAGTATGAAGTTATTGATGAATATAAAAAAGAAGATGTGGTTTGATTGCCAATGAGACAACTCTCCACTATAGAGCAAATGACAAGTTTGATTCAGAAAAGCGATTCGGGCACATGAGGTCCATTCAAACTAGCAATTGAAAATATCAATCAGTTTCGGTTATAGGTTCACAAAACTTTTTTAAAAGCTGTCTCCTTTACATGGTTTAATTGATTAAATATCAAAATAACAAAAATACCAAAGTCCAACGAAAATTCGTATCGGAAAGTCAAAAACTCAAACACATCGAACAAATGGAATACAAGTGCCATATTCCTGAATTGGTACTGGCATTTTCTTATATAGAAAATGTGGTGTGCATGTTGTGTTGACTATTATATTATTTGTTTGTGCGTTTCTCTGTTATGAATGTTCCTGCGTGTGTTTGTGTCGTGTTTCTGTCACGTAGTGTTGTCATTCTAGCCATTACTTTTGAACATTGTCATGAAGAGGGAGGTTTGGCTAGCTATTAAACCAGGTTCCTACCACCGTATATTTCTTAAAATGTCCCGAACAAGTTCAGGAATATGGCAGTTGTCATCAAATAGTTCGATTCCATGTATGCTTCTTGTTTTTTCTTATAGTTGATGTGTTTCCGCGGTTTTAGTTTGTAATCCGGATTTGTTTGTCTCAATCGATCTATGACTTTTGAACACCGGTATACTGCTGTTGTCTTTATTTATAGCTAAGTTTTAATTATCTAACAAGCTGACCATGTGAACAATTGCATCGACGATGCAATGACTTATGTTTTATAAGCTTTTTTTTATCAGGTATATAATTAATACGACATTAGATTACCGATGTTCAAATATAATATGCGTAAATCGATTAGGCAGAAACAAATCAGGCTGATAAATGAAGCCACAAGGTAATGCAAAAACTGTGCGCCTTTCCTTCCTGATCTCTTTTTATTTTCTTTTGAATCGAAATTCCTTCAGACACTTGTCAAAAACAAGAAGATCAAAGAAGCCAGGTTATTAAATTTCACTTTCAGAAATATCGATGATGTTCTTTGGAAATTAAAGAAACAACAAACACGACTTCCTCCGACTCATTTTTTTACTTTTACCTCGAACTTGACATACGCAGTCATCTCAGTACTAGAATCTATAACAAACGAGACAATTTTAATTTTTAAATTATCAATTTTCCCCACCTTAGTACCAACTTCACCTGCATATGGGATATACATTTCCCAACTTATTCGGTATTCAAGAGCTTGCAGCTCCTACTCAGATTTTGTAAAACGTCACCAGTGTCTGAGCAGAAAGTTGATGATAAACCAAGGGTATGTCAAAGAACGTCTCATCCATTTTCTAAAAGAGTTCATCGGAAAGTACCAAGACCTTGTAGATACATATTCCGTATCAACTTCACAAATAAAACACGATGGTCTTGAAATAAAGATTCTGCGTACTGACGTTGTTTATCATCTTAATACGTGTTATAGTGTTTTTTTCATTTGTGTTTATTAATATTACTTTTACTGTTTGGTCGTTTTTTTGGTAATATCAATTTGACGTGGCTCTATACTTATGTTGCATCCCGTCATTGTGTTGTTTGTATTATCTTTCATTTTTGCTTTGTCCATGTGACTTTTTGTGTTTCTTCGTTACATATGACGTTGTTCTGTCCTTAAACATCCCGCTATTGTGTTTTTGTTCTATCATAATTTTTTGTATTCTGGTCTTTCATATCTATACTTTGAAGGACAAAATTATTTTATATATCTACCTGTGTGACGTTTACATTCTGACGTCAAACGCTCGATTCTACGCCAGAATCAATGTTAATCTAATCATTCGGTCCCAGTACTTACAATCTTTCAATCGTTTATGGGTGGATTTAACATACATAATTAAAATTAAAAATTGTGATAATATAAACTTCTAACAAATTACATCACTTTTTGTGACGTTGATCCATTAATGAGACTTGCAGTTGAGATTTCGTTGGTATCCTGGTGTGTTGTCGTAAATTCCTCGAAGATGTCCGTTGTCACTCTGCGGTTTACAGGTTGAAATGTAGTATTACATTATTCATTTATTATAATTTATATGTGCTAAGTGTTCTTGCGATTGTCTGTACTGTATTCCTGACAGATAGACCTTTTACAGGTAACTTAAAATTGCCATATGGGCAAATGGTTTTGCTAGCCATAGAACCAGGTCCAACCCTTCAATTTTTTTAAATATCCTGTACAAAGTCAGCAATATGACAGCTGTCATCGTTGTTCCGTTGATTTTTCTTTATAGTTGATGTGTTTCCCTCGGTTTTAATTTGCTACCCGGATTTGTTTTTGCTTAATCGAATGATGTCTATTAAACAGCGATATTCTATTGTTGTCTGCACTTATAAGTTGAAAAGAAATTGACAAAACAATACCAAATAAACTGGGGGGGGAAAAAACCGAAAGACAAACACATCACAGAAAACTAAATACTGATCAACACAAACCCATAAAAACCGTAGTGATCTCAGACGAAATGGTTTCTTTTCCATCAATGCCATCTTGTTTGTTTCCTGCTGAAGTCATCATCGGGAACAGCATTTTAAAACGTAAAACGTAAAATTGATGTTCTTCTGAAGTTTTGACTTATGAGTATCGGTAGGAACAATTCTGGATAATTAATAAACTACTGTTGTTTCTATTGTCTCTATACATCTATCTGACGATGGTAACACTTTATAATTCTAGACAGGGTTTTCTTTTGCAGTAGCTTGCGTCGATAAAATATGTAACGGTGCCGATTATGCACGTGAAGGAACATGTACTGATCCTAGCAATACAGAATGGGTTAAAGATAAGTGTGCAAGAACCTGCTTATGTTGTAAGGTTATGACACTAGAACAAGATGAAAATAGATAGAAGTTAAGTTATTTTGTCCTTATTTAGAGTAATTTCTCGCAATTTGATTGGCTAATATTGTCCTAATAAATCACAGTACAATTCTTTATTACGTCAATTGGGATTATTTCTTTTATACATGTACAATTCTTTTATTACGTCAATTGTGATTATCCCTCTTATACATGTACAATTCTTTATTACGTCAATTGGGATTATATCTCTTATACATGTACAATTCTTTATTACGTCAATTGGGATTATATCTCTTATACATGTACAATTGACATAAAAACTAACTTTTTTTAGTTGCTTTATAGTCCTAATATTTTTCATTCTACACAGTTTTAGATTAAATATCTATATAGATTTAGTTGATATTGTCCTAATAATTGAATTTGAATATACAAATTTATAATATAACAAAATCAGGATAATTTCTGTACACAGTGTGCAATAATACGGAATATATAGGGTCAATAAAATACTCGTATTAGGACAATTGCATACTGTGTAACTTATATGTGATTATGAATCTGATTAGTAAAAATGCGAGAGAAAACAAATGACAATCCATAGCAGATAGTTATTATCTGTGCATCTTGAGAATAATTTTAAAACTTAGCAAAGTCCGCACTGAAGTTAGAAATTCAGTAAAACAAAAATCAATAACAGTTGACAAAAGTAAAAACATTGAATCAAAATATATTAACTAGTACAGTTCAAATAGTCATTACAATATGAATGTATAGCAAACAATATTTGCTTTTAAATTGATTAAGATATTGTCCAGTATTCAGCGGTCAATGATGATTGTATCTCAAAAGTTACGAATTGTTTTTTTACTGTAAGTGTGGACTTTTTGGGTATTTTTTGGGTCATAATTTGTAAAATTTGAAAATAATTAAACGAGTAAGTACATTTAATTTTGTAAAAATCAATATCATATAAGGTATTTGTACAAACTTATTCATAGGTTTCACACTAGCTTGAATACACAAGAAAAAATATCTTACTATCAATATAGAAAATTGTCAATTTTAGCAGGTGGATCTTATTACATTGGAAGTAATGTAGGACCAAGTGGATCTAGAACATCAATCAGTACTGATTTTTTTTAACTTGCTTTTTATTGAATCCTTAATATCAATGAAGACATTCAATTAGTACATATCTAACAGACCAACAACAAAAACGTCACACACAGTCTCATTAAAACATGACCTTGTACAATGCCATGTTATGCGTACATAGTATTGATAGGATGTAGAATCATAAGTTTAATAACTCTATGACGAACTGTGGATTCATTATTCTTTGTTGGATACCAGTTTCCATGGGTTTCGGGGGAACAGGTACACGACGAATTCAAATGTTCAATATATTACAAAGTTTCTATTGGCTTTGTGTGCAGCGATTGCAAATAGTTATCAAAGGTACCAGGATTATAATTTAGTACGCCAGACGCGCGTTTCGTCTACATAAGACTCATCAGTGACGCTCATATCAAAATATTTAAAAAGCTAAACAATTACAAAGTTGAAGAGCATTGAAGATCCAAAATTCCAAGTTTTGTAAACAGAAAATTTATAAAAATCGATTAAAATAGTTATCAAAGGTACCAGGATTATAATTTAGTACGCCAGACGCGCGTTTCGTCTACATAAGACTCATCAGTGACGCTCATATCAAAATATTTAAAAAGCTAAACAATTACAAAGTTGAAGAGCATTGAAGATCCAAAATTCCAAGTTTTGTAAACAGAAAATTTATAAAAATGACCACATTATTGATATTCATGTCAACACCGAAGTGTTGACTACTGGGCTGGTGATACCCTCGGGGACGAAACTTCCACCAGCAGTGGCATCGACCCAGTGGTGTAAATAGTTATCAAAGGTACCAGGATTATAATTTAGTACGCAAGACGCGCGTTTCGTCTATATAAGACTCATCAGTGAAGCTCATATCAAAATATTTAAAAAGCTAAACAATTACAAAGTTGAAGAGCATTCACTACTGGACGGGATGATATTTAATCTGTCATTGGTATAATGATACAATCACCAGGACGAGGACCTCATAACAAAAACGACATGGGTAAAAAATATCGACAAAACGGTAAACGAGATGTAATTGGGTCAGTCACAGAAAATATATTCTTCAATATATTACAAACACTATGTACATGAGGTTTAAAATTATCCGCCCGATATCAAATATTTCATGTGACCTAAAAATATATATTTTCTAACTGCTGGTTTTGCAGACTTCCAGGAGAGTTATAATTTCTCAAATTGAATGTTGTCGTGTATGATCAAGGCACTAAATATCTTAGCCATTATTTATAGCAAGCACAAAAGAAGGGATCTGATTTTACCATGTTTCGATAAATAAATTATGAAAACTATTGGTAGCGTTAGGGAACTTAAGCTATAACACCAATTAAGTTAATACACAAACCAAATATAAAACATCTAAAAAAAATGTCATCATCTTATCTTTTCTATTCTTTTTCTTTTGTCTTGTATAAGGTAATACAAACACATATTTGCATGTTTTACAATTCATGGTTTTACTTAGGTTAACATGACTGTATTGATTGACATTGTTATGATCTTTTAAAGTGTTTTGTTTAAGAAAAATCTGCCTTTTTCGTAACCTTAGAAGCTACACAAAGCATTTACCGCAACACCATCCTGGTGTTTACAGGTATGAAAACCAACATTGGAAATGGATATAATTCAAATACTAGTATTTTCATGGCTCCAATTGCTGGGGTATAATAGTTTAATGTGTTGACAACAACTATCATTGATATGGAAATACTTAGAAGTAAACTGTTAAGAAAACTTTTTTTCTTGATTTCTACCCCCGAAAGAGATTACCTTATCCTTATTTGACATTACCTACAGAATCTTGGGTCCTCGATGCTCTTTAACTTCGTACTTTATATAACCCTTTTTTTAAGCGTCACTGGTGAGTCTTTTGTAGATGACACGCATGTCTTGTGTGCAAAATTGTAAGCATAAAATTGTGAGTTTAATTATTAATTGACATAATAACAATATAAGGTGTCGGCATGAAACGTAGAAATGCATCACATTTTCCCCGTTACAAGGCCGTATTCTTATATCGTTATTATGTCAAGTAAATACACTAGTATTTTCTACTTATTGACCAAATAATCATGTCCCAAAAACGTAAATGACCAGGAAAGAAGCTGATTTTCAAATTGGTTTCAGGATAATATTTCAGAATTATGCCATGATCATGTAAGAATATCAGATGATATATTGTGACATTATCGGTCATAACCGGAATTCATATCCTTATTTGTTCTGATCTTTATTTGATGTGTTGACTTTGATCCGTTTCATCATTGTGTTTTAGTCTAGTAAACATGCTGCTCAACAAATGGAAGTTTTTAACGACCTTGACTGGTTATACATGCTGTTCGTCGAACGTGGTTTCATTGATTTCGATAAGCCCGATCCTACAATTTAGAAGGCTTTAGACAATAAATTTCCTCTATTTGTTATTAATTGCGTTTTGTCACATTTTGAAAAACCCATTACTGGTTTCTGCCAATTGTATGGGATGTGCAATGTTTAGTACAAGTCCCAAAATATATCCGACATTTAGAATAAACAGCTGCACCACGAGCGCAAGATACACCCGTCGTCTTGTGAGGAAACTTAAAAAAATAACACGGGGGTTGTACATAAAGTATATCCTGACTTATTCCGTATTCCTTCTCAATAGGAAGTTTGTATAAGAGACAGAAATAAAATTGCTCAAAACATATTTTATATGTTTTTTACCAAAAAGCTCAATAAAAATTCAATAACTCAAAAATAAAAATAGAATCATCACGAAAAAGTATACAGATCTTCAGATTAATATAACTAACAAGTGTGTGAAGTTTTATGCAATATTCATAAATAGTTTCTGAGATAGGGCACGACATGTTTTAGTTACAAAGTTTCGTAACTCAAAAAGTTTTAATCTGATTTTCACCAAAAAGTATACTGATTGTTTGACCGTCACAAGAAACAACAGTGTTAAGTTTCATGAAATTTTGATAAGTTGTTCTCAAGTTACGGTGTGACATGTGGACGCCGGACAGACAGACAGACGGATAGACGGACAAACGGACGGACGCCGGACATTTGTATACCATCACAGTCCAGTCAAAATTTTGACGGGCGTATAAAAAGGACACTGACCCAGTTGACAGATTAAGCCATTACACATCCTTACTGGTATAGACCAGGCAAAAAATATTACCGTTTTGCACCGGGCATAACCACTGAACAGTTTAAATATAGCATACACAAGTTTATTTTAAATCACTTGTATTTCGTAAACAGCCAATAAAAACGTAGAAAAAAATTTAAAAAAAATAAAAAAGAAAGAAAGAAAAATCAGAAATAATACACTATGATTAAAGAGTACTATATGGACAACGAGAATAGGGGTCATTAATTATGATCTTAGGCCAGTACCCAATCGATTCATCATATATATACGAATACACGAGAACTATTTATAGTGCATGTATAGTAAAATTTAAGAGCTTTGCTAATGACCGTGCTGGTAAAGTTTTGGTAATTATACAAATGTTATATCAATAAAGAACAAGAAGAACTATCAAAATGCTAACACACGTAAAGCTATGATATACTACAGAGTGTATTTTTTTATCTTTCAGAAATGAAGCCTGCTTTCTTTGTAATGTTAAAGGCCAATCAAAACCTTGGAAGAAATGCCGTGTTAACATTTACAAACGTAGTAACCGATATTGGAAGTGGTTATGACGTCAACACGGGAATCTTTAGAGCACCAAATACGGATGTATATGAGTTCTCTGCAAATTTTATTTCAAATGGTAACAACTGGTTAGAAATAAACTTAATGAAGAATAAGAATTTGATAGCTCGGGGTCATTGTGTAAAGACACATGGCGTTGCTGGAACACTGCAAGTAATACTGGAACTTCTGAAAAATGACACGATATATCTAAAACATCCACGAGATTCCGGATCGATTTTTGGTGCCGATTACTCCATGTTTTCTGGACACATGCTTTGATAAGAAGTATAACTGATCCATGAATTAATTTGATACCATTGTGTTATTGTGTTGCACATTTATTTGATTGTCATTGCCTTTAATATAACGCTTTGGTACTGGCATGATTTAACTGTAATTTTTCATTTTATGAATTATGGAATGTTTGAAAACTGAGGATGCAGATATATTTGATCATATTCTGTTTTTATTTAGACCTGCTGTTGACGTACTCTAAAGTATATTGTCATTTTGACTTTAAACTTTTTTTCGAACATACCTTAAGAATGATTTTTCTTTAACATGTTAAAGAAGTGTCTTTCGCACTATTAATGCCGAATAAATGTATATATCTATATTAAAGATCAATCTGAAACTTTTCCTCTTTTAATCGAGATACTTAAAACAATTTATATTCACAGAAAATCCAGTTGTCTATAAATTTCAAATACGTCAATTGATCAAGACAAAAAAAAACACGTAATTACATTTAATATTCTAAGTATATTGTTGATATTTCATTATGATAATATTGCGCGTCATATTCATAATCAGTTTGATAAATAATCTATTCCTTCTGTTCATCATTTTAGATTGATTGTTGGTTGCTTAAAGTCCAGTGGCAAATCATCATTTTAGAAGACGGACAAAAGATTAGTTGTAATGATAAAGTTGATTTAAAACAATGATAATATTATTATTGCACATTTAAGAGCTAATTACTTGTCAATGAATAATATTTGTAAAGAAAATTGGTTAGAAAAATGCCTTCGCTCTTACAAGCATTAAATGAGGCAGTATATTAAAACATTTTATTAAAGACGTTCATCTTTGTTGAAATTAGTTCATCTACTTAGCGCTAAAAATGTCAATGATTTGTGAAATTTTGGCTAAATCTTGTTTATCAATATAATGATATTCACATGATTATCGGAGGACTTATGTGCTAAAGAACAAACACTTTGTTTAATATATATTCATACATAATGCATGCTTTTCTGAAGAATTATCGCAGATAATGTAATATATTGTGTTGATAATGTCATGTACTACATTGTAATATACAGTCGCATTAGGAATGGATCCTCCCCGTTTTTTTCAAATTTTCCTATAAATCAGATAATTTATCAACTCCAAAAATACATACCTTTTCGTTTGTTTGGTTATTTTTTTGGTTTTTTTTTGGGTAGATGGTTTGAATGTTCAATCACTCAACTAGCTAGAAATTACAAAGAATTTTTAAAACATAAACACAAAAAGGGGATCCATTCCCTCCCCGCCTGTGTACTAATAGGCTTCATTTGTTTGAAGTGATAATTAGTTGAAATGAACTGAAATATCTTAACACCATACATTGTATTAACCTAATAAAAACATTTGTAATGTCATACCAATGAATCATCGGGAGATGCAGATTTTATAGATTGATGCAAATTATGAATACAAGTACTGAATTACACAGAATGATCGTATAAAGGATACAATCTTCAAAATGAGTAATTGATGATAAAAGGTTACAAAAGCTCAAGTACATGTACATTTTATCATCTTGTAGATATATACAGCATATACAATCGCTGCTCGAATGTTGCGACATAGAAATGGAAAGTTTGAAATGCGAAAGCAAAAATCATCCCTTGTATCGTAAAATTGTGTTTTCAACCAAAAAAATGTACAATATCTAAAAGTAAACCAAGAAAAAACAGTCATATCTGGGTGGTGTCATTTATTTCAAATTCGATTGGATGATGGCATTCAAATTAGTACTATGCTATGCTATTTCTCAAGGGCTATAATATAAGTATTGATTTGCATATAACTGTGTGTAACACTGTTATATTGATTAAATTCTCTGAAATTTGCATAATGTCGCATTCATCATTCTTGTATTCTATTTTATGATTAGAGAGGGTCTTTCATCCTTACTTCAGTGAAAGTCATTGTTTTTAATCTTATTATTTCGAAATTCTCCGAAACAGTTGTGACACCTGTTTTACCACATACAACAAAGTACTTGTAGGTTTATTTTTTATTCATTTCTATTATGTCAGCCGACGAAGTGGTTTGTGTGAAATTTTCTTATCATTTCCTTTTCGTCCATTGTCCGTCGTGATTTTTTTTTAAATCTCCTCCGTAACCGGTTTCTTTGCTCAAAAAAGTGTCATGAGACATTTTCACTTTTTGTGATGAAGGTCGTATAGTGGCCTTTAACTGCTTACATTTACTACACTAAACTCTGGTGCATAATTGTCTCATTGACAATGATATCACATCTCGATAGTTTAATGTACATGTTTTACAGTAAAGATAAATTTTCTCCTGATACGGACTGACGAACGGACAACCTGATGGACAGACCAAATAACGACCGACCGAAGGACCAGCGAATAGATGAACAATTGCACAGGTCATGTCGTTCTTGACTGTCCATGGCGTTAAAGAACTAAATCCCTAGGATGTGTTTTAATTGATTCTTTTCCCTGATGCATGATTTTTTTTATTTATTGTTTTTGGCTTTTAAATAGCTTTCAGTAATTGCAAGTACTCTCAAATCGTAAGTTCGTGTTAATTTGAGCTGATGGCACAATTTGTAATTCATTTCTGTAATTCAATGTTTACTTATTTTTTGTTATAACTCGTCTATTATTTTTTTTTAATATGTACCAAGTTTAATAAATATTTTTTTTAGTATGACGATAATTTTTCACTTCTGTTCTCGTACTGTGAACAACAAATTATTTTTGTAAAAATTGTAATCCGTTCTCTTAACGTCACAATTAGTTACCTGTGTGCGTTGTTTAATGCCATTTTGTCCAAGGTTAGAGTTGTCTTTTTGACACGGTTCCCACATCTCTTTTTCATTTATAGTGTATCTATATTGTGTCATAGATCAAACTTGTTCGTTGTATATTTACTTGTTTTTGTTTGAATCTGTTTTTGATTGAGTTAAGACATTTTAATTGATATTTTATAGTGTGTCTTTTTATGTTGTAATGTAACACTACTGTCCCGGGTTGGGTAAAGGTTGGCGTCTGTTAAAACGATTAAACCCGCTGCGTTTGTATTCCTCTATCCTAAGTCCGGAGACTTTTTTTCAGTGGTTGTCGTGTGTTGGTATGGTTCATAAGTGTTTCTCGTTCCTCGTTTTTTTTTTATAGATTAGACCGGTGGTTTTCCTGTTTGAATTGTTTCACACTAGTCATTTTGGGACCCTTTTTAGCTTTCTGTTTAGTGTGAGCCAAGACTCCACGTTTAAGGCCGAACTTTGACCTAAAATTGTTAACTTTTTATTCATTATGCCTTGGATTGAGAGTTGTCTCAACGGCACTCATACCATATCTTCTTATTAAAACTATCGTACATCGTCAACAAGTACAGGCTACCAAAAGACAAAAGCGGTTTATAGAAATGGAATATGATCAAACTAGAATAAACCTGGATTGCTAACTAGACAAATTCACCTCATTTATAAAAAGAAATTCAATTATGACAAAAGCTGCTGTTTGTATTGCCTTCTCTATCTTCAAACTACCTAAAACATTTCACCATTTAGTTGCAGAAGAGAAGAGTTTTTAAAATTGGTAAACTAGAACATACGTCTTTCTGGTAAAAACGTCTTAACAAAAACACCAAACTCCAAGGTAAGTTCATAGAGTCCATAAATGCGGACAATATGCAACGCTCGACTATATCAAATCTTCCAATCAGCAGTTCTCTACTGTGTTTCCGAACAATCTGCGATGCAATTTTAGAATTTTGTTTGACATTGGCCAAACAAAATAAAGATTGCCGCGGGCATCATTTTTTGATAGAAGCAACTCACAGGTGATTTCTAAAAAATGGCAGTAGAATCAACATCTTTTATTTCTGCAGCCAAGCTTTACAAATAGGCAAAACAAAATGAAAATTTCAGGGATAGTGGGTCCTCGATATTGTTCAACTTTCTCTTTATTTGACCGTTTTAACTTTTTTTTATTCAAGTGTCACTGCTGAGTCTATTGTAGATGAGACGTACAAAATTTAAATTCTTGTATCTATGATGAGTTTATCTATATCATAAAGTTTCATCAAAATTGTCGAAGTACAAGTGCAAAAATGTAGAATCTCAACAACTTTGCGCAACAGATGACACAAATGTTGTCAATCCCTTAACATTGAATGACATTGAACAAATGTCATTTGTAAAAGGTCTGTCGATCAAAGTTAAAAAAAAAAAAAAAGCATTTCTCCTTGTAGTTTAAGAATTAGAAAAAATGTAATGTTCTTAATTGGATCATCGGAATCAGAGATTGTCTCTGTTTTTTAAAACAAAACAATATGACTTTGTATAAATAACATTTTGAGACTTTTACATTTATTCAAAGATGCCGATTATTCAATGTCATATATTTTTTGTAACAGTTTATCAGTGTTATAATTAGAAATTAGTGATCGTTTTATGTTGTTACTTTTCTCTGACTTCCTTTCTTCGCACCTGAAAAAAAAAATCGAATTTGAAAATTATTTAGAAATTTTGATTTTATTTAGTTTTTTCCTTGCTTACATATATTGATTGTACTGAATAAGAGATATTATTTTATCTTTAAATAAATAGTTAAAGCTTTTTATCTAAATTATGCAAAGGAATGAAAAAGATCAATATGACTGGTTCCACCTGTGGGGCAGGACTTGCTTACCATTTCCGGAACACTAGAGATCATTGGCGATTTTGATAAAGTTTGTTTTGCCTTTAGTTTTTAGGTTGTTTTTGTGTACAAATGTTTGTTTTTTTGTCGTTTTGGGGGATTTTTTTACACGATGTTTTCAAATTGTCTTTAAATTGTTTGATTAAAAATCCTATTGGTATCTTCCGCCCCTCTTTTCCTTTTTTCTTAACTTGATAGAAAAAATACTTATTTGTTTACAAATTCATACCTATATGTATTGCCACCATGGGATCATCTGAACTACTCCTGATATTGAAATGAGCGGTTCCATCTCCATTTACATGCACTTCTGTACCAGTGCATTTGCTACCATCATAACTTCCGGATATGACATCACAGTAAGTGCCTTGTGGGAGTCCAGTTTGTAAATTTCTATTCAAGTCAGACGTTTCAACATTTATCGCAATGAATCCTTTATTTCCTCTAGAAAACGCTATTTGGTAGTTACCATTATCCCACCAATGTTGCATATCGGTTCCCATTACAACATTTCTGAATGCCACCATGTTATAGATTTCACGCCATCTATGCTCGCATACCTGTAAAATAATTGATGGTTGCATGGTTTGAGGGCAACTGTTTAATGACAACTGCAGCATTCTTATTTAAATAAAAATTTGTTTTTCAAATTTTTAAAGTTTTCTTTTAGTGTTGTATATGTTGGCCAGTAAGTAACCACCAATTCATCTTCAATTGGGGCGCATTTCTTTTTCTATAAATTAGTTGAATACAGATGTCTTTAAAAAAAACATTTCAGAAGCGAGGAAAAAAAACAACAGTTTGTTTTCATTTATTAACGAGTTACAAAATAACCTGTTCCTGTATGTTTATGTAAAAAAGCAATTCGTTTTGTATTAAAGTGAAAACATATCGTTTGCTAGTAGAAATAATGCAATGCCCCCATAAAGATGTATGATCAGTCGGAATAGCAGTCGTAAATCAAATTGATTGCGTATTAACCTAACTAGTTTTTGAACATTATGAAACAAATGTGTACTTCTTGTTTATCATGTATATTTGTGCATATATTCGATTCAAAGTGGAAACAAATATTAAAGAAAACATGTGTCCCAGGTACGAAAGATTAACCCATAATGATCCATAATGCATGTACAGATTGTAATTTGTGCTCTTTTGAATTCATTGGGGAGGATTTTGAAAAAATATAGTATACACTCCGACTCATTCTTTATACAAACGTCTTTTGTAACGCATTTGGATAATGCAAGTCAATTCATCAATCGATCTGTATGATTATAAAAGCTATTAATTAGATATTTTGTCTCTTGAATATAAACACCATAGTTCTTCTTATTTCAATTATAAATCTGTTATTTCTTACGAGTTTGTAGCTATAGTTTTATTATCTAATTAAAATGTAAACATAGCATACCCAACCATTGCCACAGCTTAAGTCTGATATCGATCCCCAGTTAACATTCTTTGTAGACATATCTCCGTTATGAGGAGGTCCTTCGTCGGAACTATATAATATATTTGAACATTTTATTGTTTGTCTCATTTGACTATGAATTTTATTAAAAATTCAAAAAAACACATTGCATGGAGTTTTACTTCAGATTGTAAAATATATCAAAAGAAGCACAAACAATCAAAAGTGTAAACATTTTGATGATCACATTAACGTAGAACTCGCATTATTTGCAAAATTAAATTATTTGCATATGTTTCGAATCACGGAAATGGATTAAGAATAGAGAAAATATAATGGTAACGAACAAAAACTAAAAGTATCGCACGAACTATAAAATGACCGAGAACGGGTGCGTCGTCAGGGTAAGCGTTTTCTGCTGTTTATGCATCTCCTGCACCAAAATTCAAACTCATTCAAAATGTCCGAATTAGGAATAGGACACCAACTGCTAATTAAAAGTAGAGATATGAGGGCTAATCTAGATTCTAAAGACCAACGTCAGCAAAACTTGCCACTAGTGAGTCAAGACAATAACATGTCGTATCGGTCAACTAATTCGTGATGGTGACCTGAACATTTATGAAGTGGCGATATCAGTCGTACTTCCTGTAACATCGTGTTTGAAATTAAGAAGTATGAGTACCCAAGACCCGATATGTACAGTTGCTTTATGTTGACGTAATATATTAACTGAATCTTTTAAAAAAGTTGATGAATACTATTTTGTGGGCTACATAATGGTTGAATAAGTGATGAGTCTTATATTGCAAAGTAACATGTTTTTTATGCGTGAGACGAAAATGAATAATCTGTGTAAGACTAGAATTTATTTTTGAAAACAACAAGAATGTGTCCATAGTACACGGATGCCCCACTTGCACTATCATTTTCTATGTTCAGTGGACCGTGAACTTTGGATCAAAACTCAAATTTGGCATTAAAATTAGGAAGATCATATAATAGGGAACATGTGTACTAAGTTTCAAGTTGATTTGTGCTCCAACTTCACAAAAAATTACCTTGACCAACAACTTTATCCTGAAGCGGGCACTATAATTTTCCATGTTCGGTGGACCATTAAATTCGAGTCAAAACTCTAAGTTGGCATACAAATAAGAAATATCATATCACAGGGAACATATGTACTAAGTTCCAAGTTGACTGAACTTCAAACTCATCAAAAACTACCTTGGTCAAAAACTTTAACTTGAAGAGGGACAGGCGGACGGACGAACGGACAAATGAACGAACTAACGAACGGACGCATAGCCCGAAAAACATAAGGCAAAAACAAATGGTTGATTTAAACTTACCAAAGATTTAGAAAATTGTGTAACTGAAATAAGGACTATCTTCTCGATAGAATATTATACAAGATAAATTACACATAGTTGTTGTAACTTTTATTTTCCGTTCAGTTATAAAGTTCTGAGAACAAGTTTACTTTTGACATAGTAAACTTTTTTTTCTCGACACCAAAGCTCAAATGATATTTAGACATGTTCTGTGATTTTTCCATTATTTTTATCGGGAGCGAGGTAGAAGTCACTGACTTAGTTTGACGTCCTTAATTTTATCAAATGCAATATTACTTAGAATGGATAGTCTAATCATCATCATTTTACAATTTAATGAAACTGTGGTCAAGGCTAGCCTAGGCATTTAAGTACACAACCCTCCCCTTTTAATTAACTTATTAGAGAATGAATAATGGAACATAGAAAGGGATAATAAAAATGACCTGCCAAAACTGAAACTGCTCATCACTCTTGTGAAACCATAAGGATGTGCCAACATGAAGGCAGTTGCCATTTTATATCTTTTCGGGTCGCTGTGTGTCAGTACACCTCCTGAAAAAAAAACATATTACTGTTCATTAAATTTTAGGTAGTGTCATTAAAAAAAATCTGCACTGATCCCTACTTTTCTTTTCATAATTTTATTACATATAGTTTAAAAAATCATATTTGAAAATGCTATGAAATCCATGTTATTTTTCATAATTTTTTTAAAGAAAAAGGGTGCCTGTGTTAAATGTATGAACGGTCTAGAGAGTATAATTTCCCGCCAAATTATCAATGGCTTATATATGTCGAAAACAAGCATACGGTCCATTTAATTTTTTGGGGGGCTTTTTTAGTTATATTCTAATAATTTATAATAGTCTTTGAAAAAGCTTATTGTATCAAAAATATGGTCTGGATCAGACTATGTCTTGTCAATAGGTCTGTAGCAGTCTTAAAACAACAAATTTATGTTTGGTCTACCAAAAACGCTTTAAATTTCAAACGTCATATCGATTTGAACTAGTTGATTTTTTGACATCTTCAAATTCCCTCAAACTGTCAAAATTCAATATATATATTACAATATATTAAAATAACATCTAAGGAGACGTGGTATAAATCTAAAGACAACCATAAGAACAATTACAAGTCACATTACGACTTTAACAATGAGAAAATCCCATATTGGAAACCCATGTTTGACAAAAAGGAACGAACAACTTTATTAATACTTAAGAATGTTCACAACTCTATTTCAAACCAGGCTAAACACACATTCATACAATATATGTTTCATCCAAATTCATAACATGTGCGAAATGTTCATATGACTCAAATAATAAACATTTAGTTCCTAACGAATAATAAATACACATTTTGGTTATACACACCTCCCCCGCCATGTCCTCTCTGGTTGTCATGGTTGTCAATGAATACGACCACGTCAGTTGTTTTTGGCATACTCCATGCCTCTCCCCAGGTTCGTAAATATTTTGCCGCATTTTGTCTTCTGAACACTTGCGCAAGTTTTTTTCCAAAGATGAAATTCGTAACACGTGCAAATCCTGTGTATTCCGATGCGCTGATAGCTTCATTGCCCTGATCAATTACCTCTTGGAAAACGAAAGGTCTCGGGGAACCAGGGAAATACTGTGAATTTAAACCATGAAGCTTTCCATATATAGCTTGTAGGTCACCGGGCCACATGTGTTTAGCAGCATCCACTCGGAAACCAGCAACACCTATGGAGATAAGGTGGTTCATATATTCTGCGATCTTGCTTCGTACGAATTCTTTTCCTAGTTTTAAGTCTGTCAAGGACACCAGACGACAGTTTCGTACTTCATCTTTGTTTCCATAGTTATGGATATTCATATCTCCAGAATGGCATTCATTGTTTCCGTTGAAATCCCACGATGAAAAAGGAACGCCTGGGTAACTTAGCGCGCCACCATCCCAGTGGGATCCGCCTGTTCCTGTTCCCTGCCCACCGGCTCCTGTCATATGGTTTATTACAGCATCCACGTAAATCCTAGAGGAAATTTAAACATATTGATTTCGTAATAGTTTGCCCATTTAGAACGCAATATATTTAATTTCGTTTGATATTCCTCAATATAGAAGAAATAAACAATGCAAAAAGCCAAAAAAGTAGATGCATGCTATTCCCGCATGTATATGAATTTCTTTAATAATTCGTATGGATAATATGGTGTATTGCCAGTCAAACAATCATTTTAAGAAATACTCCAGAGATCAACAAGCTTTTGATTACGACATGAAAGCTTGTAAATAGTGTAAGACCTGTAGCTAAAATAACATATCCATCCATGTTATCAATTGGTCATTGATTCATATCTTTTTTAAGGTTTTATACTATCGATGGAAGACAATCTGAAGTCTACATATATCATATAGTTCCCAAACAATACCGTATGTTGACCTTTAAATCTGTTTGATGGTTTCTGTCTCATTCATTATAAAATAAATGTGCAATTCGCCGTTTCAGAATCTTATGCATCCTGGGTAATATTTTCAAAAGTGTACACCACAACGTCCTGATTGGTTAAAAATGTCATAAACAATGGGAATTTAACCAATGACGTGGCGCTATTTTCACTTTGGGATACGAACAATGAAATTACCCATGATGCTTTAGAGTCTGAAACGGCCAATTGCTCTTTAGCTCTTTAGGCTTACTAATGCTACTTTATAAGAGCGTATGAATGAACGATCACAGTTACAATTAGCTTGATAATTTTCTCACCTCACATTAGCTTTATTACATCTCTGTACCATCTCAGTGAATTGAGCCTCGTTACCACTTCTTGTGACTAATTTATAACTGACAGGTTGATATCTTTCCCACCATGGTCGATTTGGTGATGTCACAACACGGTTCTCGTTTGGCGGAGAAACCTTAATACATCATAAAAATATAACAATACTTAAAGATTGATTGAATGGTTGATTAATTGGTTGATATATTGATGTTTAACGCCACTTTCACCAATTCTGTACTATTTCGTGGCTGTCAGTTTTTTTTTTGTATAGGTGGAGGAAAACGGAGTCCCCGGGGAGAAACACCGAACATTGGTACAGAAATTGATAATCCTAGTCAACTAAGATATGAGTTGAGAGAAGATGTATTAAAATTTAATGTACTGATACATGTATAAAAATGAGATGTGGTATCAACGTCAAATGAGATACCAATTCACCAGAGACCACACAACTGAATGTAAGACAGCGTAGGTTTTCGAACTGCAAACAACAATGTGTAAAAAACAGTACAGTATTGGGTATAATAAACCCCGACATAACAACGGCCCAATTTGTGCTTGAACAATAATCTAAAAGCAAAATCTGAAAGACATTTATCAACCACAACAATGATTGTTATACCTTACATATATTACAATCAATTCTATTTGGTAACACGTTATCATGTGACATGGATAATTCTGAAAGACATTCATCAACGACAACAATGAATAACAGACTCCTTACTTTGGCCTGGCTTCTGAAGAATGTGGTTGTATTAAACAAAACTCCGAAACAGTGGTGACGTTGCTTCGCTCAACTATCAAGTTAAAGACAACGTAGCGTAGTAAAGAGGACGTAATCACTGTTTCGGAGTTCGGTATTAAACGTTTTCAATCCTGCCCTTACCGGGTAAAGTAATGTTTACAGCACAACATAAAAAAAATTATTTTAAATTCAAAGAGTTGGACACATCAGGTCTAAACAAAGCAGATAAAACGACAAAAAGAACAAAAGACACTACGAACTGGTGTATAGAGTACAAGTAGTTCAAATAATTAATTCGAAAACTTTGACGTGCGCCATCACAAGTTGGTTGACCGTTGTGGACTAAAGATTACGACGAATATGTTCTAATTGTCTAAACCACTATTCCGTCCTTTTTTTCTCGAATGTGACTTAACGAATTCGACTTAAAAGCGAGTTTGTACTTACTTGAGCAACACGACGGGTGCAAAATGAAGAGAAAGATCTGATCACAGTTCCGGATCACCTGTTGTTTTGTTATGACATTGTCAGGTTTTTTTTCGACTTATCAATTAGAATATCACTTATGTATCTCTCGCCTCTTTTTTACTGAAAGTCAGGTTCACATCAATTTATAAATTAATCATGTTTTCCTATATAAATTCACCAATCAGAACATATCACATAGGTGATCACCTGACAAATCTGCCTAATAACTTTATAAATCAATTTATTTAACTGATGTAGTATACCATCATTCTTAATTCGATCGTAATGCAACGTTTACATTTATTTCTAATCATAACATTATAATTTAAAGATGTATTGAATTTGATAAAACGGTGAACTTATGTTCCTTCTGATTTAAGTTTACCAGGTGTACATGTACTAGATAGTGCTTATCTGAATGAAAGGTTAGAAAGTATGTTTGAATTAATACACTTGATATTTCTCACAGACAGACTTATCTTTACATGATCACTGACAGAAACGGAAAAAATGTGAATCTACCGAAGTGTGTCCTTTATTTTGTCACTATAATACACATGAAATAAAATAGCTATCTTTTTGTATTTTAACTTTATTATTATTTTAACTAGTTATTAGTAAATTATTATTATTCAAATTATCATTATAGTTATTATTATTATTATTAGTAGTAGTAGTAGTAGTAGTAGTAGTAGTAGTAGTAGTAGTAGTAGTAGTAGTAGTAGTAGTAGTAGTAGTAGTTGTAGCATTATTAGTATTATAATGATTATTATTATTATTACAATGTATCAATTAGGAATTACACGAACTCAAAATTGAACGAAATTGAGTCAAATTATTTTGTCATACCAATCCAGACTCAGTAGAAAATGTCAATACATAAACATAATTAATACAAACTAACTAACCAAATAAAACCACCCTTCAAAGCCGAATATGTATGTAAATATATAGAGGATAATATAAAAAAAATCAATAAGAAACCAATCGCAAAAACAGGCAATACCACATATTGGTTTATTCACAAAAACAAAGTTTCGAAACATATCGTTTGTCTGATACGTACTGAAAATGTTGTTCGTTTAATCTTAGTTGTCTTTTTTTCTTAAATTAGCTATTATCAATTGTAATTGCTTTAAACTTAATATTTCTTTTAAAATGAATGTTCTTAAATTTAAGACTCCTGAAACATATCAAGATTTGTCTGCATTGATCTTTTGCTGTTTTTTTTTTGTTTTAATTGCTTTGTACATTTTAACCGTACCTGTACGCCACAATAACCGTAAGGTCCAAGAAATCTCTCGCATTCTGCTGCAATATCCGACCATTTCCATTCAAACAGATGAACAATGGTGTGCCTTCCAGGAGCACAATTAGGATTACTCCATGTTCCAGCAAACACTGGTTAAGATAAATCATTTGTTAAGGTGGTACCCAACACCTTCACTAAAATTAATTTGGCTCGTTTAATTTTTCCAAACCACTGAAACTGTATTTCAGTGGTTGCTGTCAGTTGCTACCTTCCATATTGTATTTTGTTGATTGAATAAGAACTATTCATAACGTTTTTTTTTCTTATCCTGTGGTTATTCGCTCCTCTTGTTTTTAAATTTTTGCCAGATATTCGGAATCCTCTGGTTTCATCCGTTAATTGATATTAAAAAAAATGCCAACAAACCCCTACTTTTCTTTTCATAATTTTTTACATGTAGCTTAAGGATGTTCGCTACTCTGTTAAAAAATAACAAGCTTTTTAAAAAAACTATTATAAATTAATAGTATATAAATAAAGAAACTAAAAAAGTAGAAAAAAAATGGAGGGTCCGTGTGCTCGTTTTTGAGATATAAGCCATTGGAAATTTGGCGGGAAATTATTCTCTCTAGATCTTTCATATATTTAACATTGGCACCTTATTTGTTTCAAACACTATGAAAAAATAACAAGAATTTTGTAAAATTTTGAAATATGGCTTTTTTTAACTTTATGTAATACAATTATAAAAAGAAAAGTAGGGGTTAGTGGGCAAATTTTTTTTAATGACAATACATGGATAAAACCAGAGGATTCTGAAAATCTGGCAAAAAGTCAAAAACTGGAGGAGCAAACATCCTTAAAAGGCCATAATTGAAAATCTTATAAAATCTGTTATTTTTTTAATATTTTAAAGAAAAAAGGTGCCGATGTTAATTGTAAGAAAAATCTAGAGAAATTTTTTCCCGCCAAATTTTCGATGTCTTATATCTCAGAAACAAGCACACAAACCCTTAATTTTTTTTGGGTTTTTTTTACATGATTTATGTCATGATATGTATATACTTTCAATTTATAACAGTCTTTCAAATAGGCTTGTTATTTTAAAACAGAGTAGCGAACATCCTTAATAGTTTCACATTTTTTTTTCATTCCGGGAGTTTTTATAGCTTACTATGTGGAATGTGATTTGCTCATTGTTGTATTCCATAATATGTTCTATAAAATATGTAATAAGTGCAGCATACCACATCTTCTTAATTTTACATTGTGTTTAACAGAAAGTGGTAGGAAAATAATTAAAATTATATATTGCTTACGCTCATGCATATTGAAATGTTTTAGTTCTTCCTTTGTTAAAACGAGCATCGAGCATGACTTAAAATAAATATCTTGTGAACTGATATTTGATGACGACAACATATGTTTTTCAAACCGACGTGAATGACCTGTACTTTCAATTTGAGTTTAATTATAGACGACGTAAACACGTAAAAGTAATTACATCATGTCAATCTTCTGTTAATTGTTACATGGTGAAACATCACACAACTAAATTATATATTCATTGGTACACTGTAACTGGCTAATTTGACAATTGTAAAGGCGCACTTTTGCCGAATAACTTAAACTTGACCGAATAGTTACTGCTTGATTTCTAACTAGTTATTTGTGGATGCATCATTTTGGTTTAATGAAAAACCCTAAATATATGTATTACCTGAGGAACAAATACTAAGTAAAGATATCCAGGTAGCTAACATGGCGTTCAAAAGACCTGAAATTCCGGATATTGTAAAGTTCTTATCAGACCTTTGTCTGATATGCAGTCGATCGATTACGAATTTGGGACGAAGTCAAAGGGCTTTCATGTTAACAAATTTAAAATTATAGGTTATAAGTTAGGTCGAAACATAGTTCTGCTGGTTCTAGTTTTTAACAATAATGATAAAGATCATCAGTTGATCTTCTAAAATTTTCATATTTTGAACTTTCAATGCTTTGCATGTGCCTTATCGTTTTAAACAAAACCAATTAACATGCACTCAATTTTAGAAGCTAACATACATCTACACATGCTATATGCTAGAGGGAAAATCTTAGTGAAATGCTATCATGAAATTCATCCTGACTTGATACGAACCACTTTTTAAATAAGTTATTTTAATTAAATGAAATTGAGAAAGGAAATGGGGAATGTGTCAAAGCGACAACATCCCGACCATAGAGCAGACAATAGCCGAAGGCCACCAATGGGTCTTCAATGTAGCGAGAATTCCCGCATCCGTAGGTGTCCTTCAACTGGCCCCTAAAAATATGTATACTAGTACAGTGATAATGGACGTCATACTAAACTCCGAATTATACACAAGAAATTAAAATTAAAAATCATACAAGACTAACAAAGGCCAGAGGCTCCTGACATGGGACAGGCGCAAAATTGCAGAGGGGTTAAACATGTTAATGATATCTCAACCCTCCCCCTATACCTCAAGCCAATGTAGAAAGTAAACGCATAACAATACGCACATTAAAATTCAGTTCAAGAGAAGTCCTAGTCCGATGTCAAAAGATGTGACAAAAGAAAATAAAAGAATGACAATAATACATAAATAACAAATACTAGCAGTTAACTGACATGCCAGCTCCAGACTTCAATGAAACTGATTGAAAGATTATGATTTCATCATATGAATATCAGACACAATCCTTCCCGTTAGGGAATAAGTATCATACCATCATAACATATATTTGAAGAACATAACTCGTGTCATGCCAATAACTGTTTTTTTTTTTAAATAAATGTGTTTAGTTCCGATGCAAAGACCCTATAACTGAATCAATATTAAAGCCAAAATATGCAATCTTTAATGACCTGACAACAGTATCGTAATTATATCCCTTCTTAATAAGTCTATTTAAAGGTTTTGAAAGCTTCTGCGGTGAATACTGACATTTTTGTGCTTTGTAAAGAATATTACCATAAAAGATTGGATGTGAAATACCTGAACATATAAGATGTCTGCATGTTGAGTTATATTTACGAATTATTTCCTTATACCGGTGATAAAATTTAGTAAATGTTTTGACCAGTTTGTGATATCGAAAACCCTGGTGTAATATTTTTTCAGTAATACATAAATTTCTCTCGCTAAAATCTAAGACGTTGTTACATACATGAGCGAATCGTACAAGTTGAGATATATAAACACCATAAGATGGTGACAAGGGAACGTCACCATCTAAAAATGGATAATTAACGATAGGAAATGAATAATCATCTCTTTTATCATAATTATTTTGTATTAAGCTTCTCTTTAATGATATAGACATCAAGATCGAGGAAAGGGCAGTGGTTCTTGCAAACCTCTCAAAGTGATTAAGCGATAATTTTTTTCATAAAAAAAGAAGGATGAATGCTTTGGATATATCAGTTTCAAATATTGGCCTGAAAGATTGTGGAAACGCATATAATTTTTTTAAATCTAACAACACCTAATGTATGTTAATTTTGGAAAAGTTTTGTCACTTTTTCGGAAAACTCCGCCGTCTTTAATGAAAATATCACTTGTGAAGTATGGCAATATTACTATTTAATCATGTAAAGATAGCCTGTCTGTAAGAAATATTAAGTGTATAAATTCACACAGACTGTCTTACCTTTTGGAACTAATTGTATTATTGATACAAATAATGTTCATTTAGATAAGCAGATAAGCACTTAATATTTAAACGTACGTTTAAACTGAATAGGACTTGTATATATATGTTAGCCTCAAATCTATACCCGGTCTCAAATGTCCCTTACTCAAATATGTGTCCTTTTTATATTGCATCATATACGTCCAAAATGTATGTCCTTTTTCTTTTCAAATCTGTGTCCTTTTGAACAAATATTTTGACGTGGGAATCAACAAGACGACATTGCGTAAAGGTCATTACGGCGAAGCTGGACACGATCGAAGATGAATGAAACATTATATCAAGCAATAATAAAATCGGTATGGATTGATAATTGTGTTTTTAGCCTATACTTTAAGGTATGGTATTACATTATTGATAAAGGCCGTACGGTTGGTGACCATAAGGTCCTTATATTCATCTTCTTTATATATAGTATCTGGTAAATGTGTTTTGATGTTTTTTGTTTGTTTTTTTCCATGGCAGTGTTAGATTGTTTTCGACTAATGAGTTTGAATGTCAATTTGGTATCTCTAGCCTCTCTTACGCTGCCATTCATTAACCATTAAATCCTGATTAATTAAGGTGGTACCTAACACTACAGGGAGATAACTCTGTAATATCAGCTAAAAGTATTAATCACGTTGTGTTGTTAAAGATGTTCGCTACTCTGTTTAAAAATAACAAGCTTTTTAAAAGACTGTTATAAATTAAAAGTATATAAATAAAGAAAATAAAAAAGCAGAAAAAAATGGAGGGTCCGTGTGCTTGTTTACGAGATATAAGCCGTTGAAAATTTGGCGGGAAATAATTCTCTCTAGATTTTTCTTTCACTTAACATTAGCACCTTTTTTGTTTAAAAACTTTGAAAAAATAACAAAGATTTCATAAGATTTTGAAATATGAATTTTTTAAATAATATGTAAAGAAAAGTAGGGGTTAGTGGGCAAATTTTTTTAATGTTAATACATGGATCAAACCAGAGGATTCCGAAAATCTGGCAGAAATTCAAAAAGTGGAGGAGCAAACATCCTTTAGGGAATACTAAGCTTCTCAATGATCAAAACTAGTCTTTATCAAACTGCTATGTAACCAGTGTAATTTTTCTGATAAAATGGTTGGTTTAAATTATTTGAAATTTTTATATTTTTGTCAAAGGGTCAAAGTAAATACTTTGTCAAAATTTTATGAAAATTAAACGAGGCAAAATAATTTTAGTGAAGGTGTTGGGTACCACCTTAACTACGAGTACCCACACTACTAATACATTGATGTCCTTGAATAGCGGTTTTGATTTTTTGTCTTTGAACTCCAGGAATAAACCCGATGTTTTCAATTGATTTATGGCTGCCGTGGCAATGCTTGATGTCACAGGTCTTATTAACGTTTAAATTTGTGAGTGTGATAGTTGTCACAAAGTGAACACCTCTTAGTAGATAAAAGTTGTTGGACACGTTTCAGCGGGAATTATTAATGAGCACTTTTTGAGGGAAGTGAAATTAGACACGTTTGTGCAATTTGTTATTTTAAGGACACGTAGGGATGGACACAAGGAAAAGTGATGCATACATGGAAACGGACGTTTGGGAATATATGCCGATGAATTAGTCTATTTGTTACTTTATATTCAAACAACCAATTTTGCAATTGAAAATCTTTGCTTTACTTGTTTTCAAGGAACCCATCTTTCAAAGTCAAAACCTAATTTTGGTTCTACATCTTATAAATCATACTATAAGCAGACAGAGTAAATAAAATAAATATAGCAACACCCAGTGTAGCTAACTTTTATGAATTTCGTCTATCTTATATAGGTAATTAATTCCTTGGCGTGTTGTATATCTATTGTTCGTTCTTATCGAGGCTGCAACATAAAAAAATATTCAATTACCATTTATATGGTATGATAGCTAATGAGTTTAAGATGATGCGTACGTGATGTTGAACATGAATACCAGCATACAAAGGTAGAAAGGTTTCATTATCTCTCTGTTCACAAATTTCCGTTCATTATTGATATCGCTTGCTTGAAAATATGTTTTAAATGAGGATGTAATGGGAGATTTTGGATAGTATACGTCAATAAAATAAAAAAATAATTGGCCTTGGGTTTGGACATATGTTTTTTTTTAAGACCGTTTGTTAATCTAATATGTTTTATATCAGATTTTAGTGTGCTGTTTGTTGCTATCACAATGGCAAGATTGTGGTATAGTATGGCGATCCGTTCTCGTCAAAACTATGTTTAAACCCTTTTTTCGAAAACAAATACACACTTAGATTTAAAAACCTAGAATAACACACTGAGAAATCGAAATTACACACTGAAATTTAAAAAAATAAAAAACACACACTGAGAATTCAAAATTACACACTGAGATTTTAAAAAGACACACTGAGATGAAATAAATTGAAAAACACACACTGAGAATTGTTAAATACACACTGAGATTAATATGCAAATTACTAATGAAAATTCATGAGATGAATAATTCAACAGATACATATCTTGATCTCAAGAACTCTTGTCATTATAATGAAATGCAATTCCTTCAACCAACATTCGTAATAAATTTCAAGACTTAATATCGCTCATATTCATAAGTTTGTTTCCTATAATTCAGATCATTACTACCAGTGTATCGGGATTTTTTTTTACTTAAAACCGTTTAAGCATGGGTCCCTTTTCAAAAGCCTTCCAACTGTTACCCTGATTTCGCAAGGTAATCTTTTATATTTTTGTTACGTTTATATGCTATAATAGACACTTGAGTAAAAATTTTGCATTCTTTGTTTTTTTGCAGATTGTTCGAATGTTTTCTTATAATTTTAATAAAGTTTTTCACCATTTGGTTATATTTTGTAATAAGAGTAAGTGGGTATTTTTCTTATTCTTGTATTTCAAAAGTTTTTAAATAATTTGGAACCAAATCAAAGGACTAACGAGTTCTGTCCCCTAGTTGTTTTAAGCTTGTAAAAGATTCAGATTGAGTATGCTAATTAAATATGCGCGCACAAAAAGTGCGCACAAATCTCAGTGTGTAATTTTAAATTCTCAGTGTGTAATTTTAAACTCTCAGTGTGTAATTTCAAATTCTC
This sequence comes from Mytilus edulis, assembly GCA_019925275.1. NCBI lineage: Eukaryota > Metazoa > Mollusca > Bivalvia > Mytilida > Mytilidae > Mytilus > Mytilus edulis. The sequence goes on from CM034362.1 coordinate 52,603,615, forward strand.
AGTGTGTGTTTTAAGTTTATTTATTCTCAGTGTGTCTTTTTTTAAATCTCAGTGTGTAATTTTCAATTCTCAGTGTGTGTTTTTCATTTTTGTAATCTCAGTGCGTCTTTATGAAATCTCAGTTTGTAATTTTTAATTCTCAGTGTGTAACTTTTTATTCTCAGTGTGTGTTTTGAAGTTTTTAAATCTCACTGTGCTTTGTTGTAATTCTCAGTGTGTAAATTTTTCGAAAAATGGTTAAAACATAATTTTGACGAGAACGGCTTGCCATAGTATAGCAAAATCTCCTTTAAGGAAAATAAATATATACCTGTGTGGGAATGTTTGTGTCTGTGTGTGTTAGTTAAAATGTAAACATACTACAGCCGTATCTCGAGTGAGCAGATGTAAAATACCAGTCATTTGCATTACATGTTGTATATGGTCATTCGTCTCAACTCGGTCGATTCCGTACCATTGAAGGAGAGTAGCGGATTCTACCGAGGATTGCCGAATAATACGGTTAGTGACGCTCGTAGAGTAATAATTCCTTACTCGACTAGAGCACAAGAAATCATCTCTGCATTCAGAGCTAGATTCATATCGTTTAGTACTCATGTTTTTTCTGCCCATGTTTTGGTTCCATTCTTTGCCTTATCAACATTTTCGTTTTAGCCATTCTGTCGTCTGTAATTCAATTAAGTAATTAAGATTGCACAGTTCTTATCTTCTTGTTATTCATTTATCCCCCCCCCCAAAAAAAAATCGTCACTCTATTGGTAGAGAATATCATTCCGAACTCAAATTTAGGGAAAACAAATGTTGGTACGATTGGAAATATTTTCTTTGAAACCACTAAGAAAATGTATTAGATGAATAATAACGAAAACAATCCTTTTTATAATAATATTTTAGGACACAAATATATGTCTTATATGGAATAATATTAAAATCACCGTGGCAATCATGCTTAGATTAAGGATTCCTATCAACGTATGAAAAACGTGTGATAACTCCAAAACATTTTATTATTATAAAATATAAAATTATGTAAAAGTGATTTATTACGTGGTAAAATACTGTCAATACACATTTGATTTACACGAATATATGAAGCAAAAGAAACATAGCATTTCCAAACACAGGCATTTTCAATTAAATTGTTAATTTCCGTTTAACAATAACTTAATCATTTTCAATGAATTTGTGAACATAATATTAGACATTATAAAGAAATAAGAAAAAGCAATAATGCCTTCAGGAACCTCAATTGAAACGCTTTGCTTACGTAAATGCTTCAAAGTAACAGGATACTTTTAAAAGGAATTAATTGGATGTTATTTTTGAAATGCATCCTGATGAACATTCTTCCAAGAGCATGTGTCAGAATTAAAGTTTATTTTGCAACGTAGATGAGGAATCGTTGTCTAGAACGCGATAAATTATGGTTTGTCTTTACAAAACCAACAGTGAATCTTATACTTAACAATAGATATAATATCTGTATCATTGGTAGTCTAAGAATGAAGAGCGAGCTATTTTCAATACTCCGAACACAAAGGAAACAAATTAAATAGATACTAAAACATGTAGTTTATTAAATATCAAAACAGTTAATTTGAAATTCATATTTGAATATTCAGATCTCAGTGATTTAACGACTGGAATATCTGTACAGTTACCATACAAGCAATTTTCATAATCGCATGAAACAAAAGTTAACTGTTATAAAATAGAAAACAGCCATGGTTTACAGTACGATTCCCTATATGCATGTTGCATACGTCGTACTTGCGTTATCGTCTTGTTCAACGAACGGACTGCTTGTTTGGATTATATTTCGGAAACGGCGTCTTCGCACGAATAGTAACATTATCATTGCCAGTCTATCAATCAGCGATTTCTTATTAGGAGCGACAATAGCACCTGTAGAAGTAGCCCACACTCTACAGACAACCTTTACTATTGTTGGGTATGGTTGCTTAGCACATCAGGTCATGATGATATACATACCACTTGTATCCATACTTCATTTGCTGGTTGTTGCTTTGGAACGATTTGTGAAAATTGTGTACTCGCTTCGTTATGTTAATATTATAACAAAAAATAGAGTTGCCGTATTGATTGTCCTTGCTTGGACTTTTCCACTTTGTGTGTCTGTAGTACCCTTTACAAATTCAGACTTGTTTTCTACCGGAAACGCTTCCGACCAATCATGCTCTACGCTTGATCTACTTTCCTGTCCTTATATTGCATTTGTTTTCACAGTAATTGGCACTACTTGTATACTAATGACTGTCTTATATGGAATAATATTAAAAATAGCTTGTCGTCATGCCATGGAAATTCGGTGTATAAATGTTCAAACCTGTAAACAGAAAAGCACTAACAACAAACGAGAGTTGAAAATTGTCGGTGTATTAATAGTAACTGTCGGGTATTTCATAATATCATGGACACCTTTCACTGTTGCTGTTTTTGAACAATGTATTTCATCCAGATATCCGCCATACTGGTATCCTGTTGTGTTTCTTGCTTATTTCAATTCTACAGTTAATCCGATGATTTACGGGATAGGAAACAGGGATCTGAGAATGTCATTGATGGAGTTATGTTTTGGTAGGAAGCATGATGCACAAATTCCTAGTAACTTGACAAAAGTTACAACAATTGCAAAATACGAGGACTCCATTGGAGATACAGCTTTTTAAATTTGTAAAAAATTAGGAAATATTACAAGGTGTATGTAATAATGTATTATGATAAGATTGAGTTTATGTAGGATCCGTATTGTTTTATTGCTGTGTTTAAGCTCTAACCCGGAACATGTGAAACGAAAATGTTGGGATTATATGTTAACAGAACAAAACTATATTATCATAAGCAACATTTGTTACATGAGGGTTTTTTTAAATGCATTACATTATTGAAAAAATTTCACCATTATTATACTGATTTTAAGACACAATTCTGTCAGTACGTGTACATGCACTTTTAAGCTGTGGAATATTGATTTCATAGAAATAGTAGATCATAAACTTAAATTTAAATACTATCTTGTTCACTCAGTGGCATGAAGCTATAATGGACAACTCAAAAGAATAAAACACCTTTCTGGCGGATTAATATTGAATCATTATGGTAGATAACTCATACGACTGTACTTGAACTATTTGGTCTTGACTGTGGAAAGGAGGAACAGAATGTGACTGTTTTGGGAGTACTGAACACCCACCTAGCCGGATAAAGTGGTGCAATAACATAACGCACATAAGAATAAATCAGGTTGAAAGTTCTTGTCTCATCTTTTAACGTAGGTACTGAGCACATACATAACTAACCATGCTAAGAACACATACAATGTACTGAAGCAATCTCCTTGTAAAAATTTGATATTAAATGCATTATTTTCATTTCAACAAGAAAAAAAGTCAAAAACGGAGCAGTCGTACAATTGCAGAGATGGCCCGAAAAGTCACATAAAGAATAACAGAAAAAACCTTCAGTGACATTTATAAAACACATTTAAATTGTATAAACTGTAAATTTGCTCGGGTCCTGAATATGCACAAAATATTTGCCGCCAGACTTAAATCAAAACGTCATCAGTAATACAACCCTACTCGTAAAAAATTACCAATGTATAAAATAGTTAATAACATATTGGTAGTGGAAAATGCAATGGAGCATAGATTACCTTTTAAATAGAAAACATGTATATTGTTTGTGTAAAATTGATTAAAAAACATTTTACCATGTTGAATTACCCTTTCATAGCACCCTTGATCCGCCATGATTGTGATGATATTATATTGTGATTTCACAATCATGACAATGCAATGTATATCCTACCAAGAAGTGATCTGTATCATAAACACTGAATTTGTTTAGGGGCCGACCATTTGATTCGGGGCGGGTGAGGGGGGTAGTTTTTGGGTCACTTTTTGAGGAAAAGCAAAAAAAAACTCTGGCTCTGGTCTAAATACAAAAATAAACAATATGGTCGCTTTTAAGTGGAAATAAATATTTTGACTTCATTAAATTTGCCATCCTTCCCCTTTAAATGGTCGTCCCCTATATGACATTCCACATGTTCCAGGCTACTCTCAAGTGATACATGTAACGAATCACGTTCATAAATCATAAGTAAAGGTTGACATATTGGGTATTTACAAAATAAGGAGATGATAGTCAATTTTGAAGAGGACACGTTTCGGGTGTCTTACACATTGCAGTAGGCATTATTGGGCGTAGAGTAACGACATATGAACACGTTTTGGGGGATGGACACAGTTTAGGGAATGGCCATGTTTATGTTTATTTATTAATGAAATGCACATTTATACAATACAAAACAAATATATACACAATGCAAAATTCATAAAATATTAAACATCATATATAGTGGTAGTAAAACAAGTAATAATATGTATGCTGGTGTTGTGTCCATTCTCTATGAACGGAACAGTAAGCCGTAAGTGCTACATATTTGTTTGACGATAATGCGATCCTCATATTACTTACCAGTTTTAAGTAATGATTGACTGCCATATCGATCCTTGACTTGTTACTAACACTATTCAATCAAATATACGGGTTTCGCATCGTTTTAAACATGTTAAAAGTCCATTTTCTCATTTCCGACATTGTTTCTAATTTTAGATTATTGTGGCAAAGGGACACGCCACCAAGGTAAGATCTACTGTATCCTTGTCTGTATACATAATGTATTTGTATGACTAAATTGACACTCATTCGTTTATATTAATACATTTATACACTTTCTTTCCAATCATATCAACTTTTTATACATGTACCATTCGACTAAACAAAACAAGACAGAACGAATTTGGTGGAACCATAGAGAACGATAGAATAAACGACCTTTTGTAAGCCTTTGAATAGATGGCATTTGCAAGTTTGCATTATAAAATGTTGAATAATGATAATCAACCATCAACACTGAAGAATCGTAAACCATCGCTGACAATCATGCCACCACTTTCATATATACAAACTCTACAAAATAAATTGTAGAAACAGTTTGAGAATACTAACTAGCAACCATAGTTGAAGCCGTTATATACAAATAATGTAAATGATGACGTACAGCGTATAAAAATAGTAAGACGTGGTATAATTGCCTATGAAAGAACACTCCACCAGCGACCATATAACGTAGAAATTAAGCAATTATTGGTCACCGCACGGCCTTCAACAATAAGCAAAACACATACTGCAAAGATAGCTATAAAAGGTCACGAAATGACAAATGTAAAATAATGCAAACGAGGAAACTAGCGGCCTGGTTTTTTTTAACAAAACAATAAAAGAAAAGACAAAATCATATACAGCAGCAAACGACAACCAATTAATCACAGGCTCCTGACAAGGTTGGCATACACATAATTTGGCGGGGTTAAATATTTTTTGCGGGAACGTGAACCCTTTCCAAAACTAGCACTGTGGTGTAACAGCACAAAATAAGAACAAACTATAAAAATTACTTGAAAAGAAGACTTTTTAAAAGTCTGTAAACTAGGACTTCATTAAAAAGGTTCTTTATTAATTTTATCGATAGAAATGTTTGTAATTGGTGTTTTATTCGATTATCACGTTGACTGAACTATTGTGAAAAGTCACTACATTCTTAAGTCGCTTCCTTTTTAGTTTGTACAAGAGGGACGAAAAATACCAGAGGAATAGGCAATCTCATAGATTGAAAATAAACTGACAACGCCATGGCTAAAAATAAAAAACAAACAGACAAATAATAGTACAGAAGACACAACATATAAAAACTAAAGACTAAGCAACACGAACCCCACCAAAAACTGGGGGTGATCTCAGGTCCTCCGGAAGGGTAAGCTCCTTGAATTGGGTATTTTTCTTCAAATGGATTGAATTGAAACAATGCAAGCATGAAATCAATACAAGGTTTGTACTTTAGTCGCTACCTTTTTAGTTTCTGATTATAATTTTTTTTTTTTTCTTACATCAAATTTTGTCCTTGGGTTAAATTTTTGTTTCACCATATCTCGCTTCGATATTTCTTGAATTGTATGGTACAGTTTATGCGCTTTTAAATTTCAACCTGCTCAGACGAACAATTTTCTTTGTAAGAGTTAAATCCCCATTTACTGTTTATCTTGTGTGTACATCTCCTTCGTAACAAAAAGATATCGACAAAATTCTTTTTCTAAATTGTTTGTTACATCCTTTTTGGCTGGTGTAGATTGAAGCGATCCAGTGAAATCTTATTGGAGTTATCTACATTTACCATATAAATTTGTCGTATAAAATAAGAGTCTTTTAATTTGAGGTCCTTGGGTCCCAACTAAGAAAATGAGGTCAAGGTCAAAGTCAAGATCATGTTCTCAATTTTGACTTTTGCTTGATTTTGCAGTTTCTCTGACACTTTTAAAGATATATATAAATGAACTTGTGCAAAATGTTTGCTTTATTGTGATGAAGGTAGAAACATTTAGTCTAAAACAATCTATTGACATCTAAAAGGAGTTATTGCCCCTGAAATGTTTTAATATAAGGTTAACTGATTATAACTTCTACTTTGTTCATTATAAATCCGTTGAGTCTTTTACAAAATGTTGGGTGACATATGACCTTGAAAAAATATCAACTGAAAGTAATCCTTGAGTAAACTGGAAGTAGTAATTATTGCCCTTTTTTCATGGAAAAGTATATAGAAACCATATATTTTTAAAAAGGCATATATAAGCTTATCATTAGAGACCGTATGTGACCACCAATTAACTGGAAGTTGCTAATTATCTCCCTCATTATAAGCAAAAGTAAACAGAAACCATATAGTTTTTGGAATCAGTGTATACAAAGCTGTCATATGATACCGGAAGTGACATTTTCTAATTTTCAATAGTTACTTTAAGTAAACCGGACGTAGCTTCTTATCAATAACATCGAAAATTGATATGGAACGACCTTCATTTGTTCTCTGAACAATTGGTTTTTAATTTCTATTTTCTTTCGATCGAAGTACACAGAAATATTTCCCTGAGGTAAATTGTAATATAATTCGTAATGTAATTGATCTGTCAGTCTCAATTTTTTTTTTAATTATGCATAAATAACATTTGTTTAACTATTAACAAAACACAGGAACCTTTTTGCATGAATAAAAGAAATGTAAAAGAAGGGTATTCGTCATATGGGAATGGTCACCTTTAAACCGAAAAAAACTAGGACAATCGATTTCCTGCATTCTTTCACATTCGGATTTCAAACTAATACACCATTGTCATAGTTTTTTCCGTCTTAGGGATACGACTCCTCTATGCTTGTTCTCTCCCTTACAACATACGAGTATCTTGGTTACCATTTTTGTCCATAATATCTGCCAAAGCAAAACAGATAAAAGGCAGGGGAATATTCAAACGTCTCCTATGCCAGCGGATTCAATTTGGCTGTACGGGATGTAAAAATACGCAACCACGTTCGTTCGTAATTTGCATGTTCAGTGCAATGCATTTTGTAGGCATAGAACCACGTTCTGTATACATTAAAGAAACCTTGCATCATAAATTTCACAGGTACCTAACTGATGTTTTGCCAAGCAAAATTTTAACCCCTAAAAAAATTATATTTATTTTCAAGTGGCAGTCAAATGCCTTTATGTCGTACATTGCTGCAAAACCTACCTCATGTATTTATAATCTATTTGTGCATGGAACATTTTCCACTGAGCATCAAAAGATCTAGAGCAACAATCATCCATCCGTCAAAAGATGTAGCATTGAAATCATTTAGGCGATAATATATTTATCATCAGGAATTCCCTCATTATTGACATATTATAATTATAACAATGTGCGTGATGACTTCATTATACTTGTATACCCATTAAATAATTTCCTTTCATGTTCAAACCGTCTTTGAGAATTTACTTTTCATTGCCTTTAAAGACGCACAATTCAATTGATGATCTTAATATATATATAAATTACCTAAATGTTAAGCTTTGCAACGGAAAATGTCTTGAAACCAAAACCTATCAAGCAGAACCTTTATATTCAGGATCTGATTGACGAAAATAACTATTTTAGTGATTAACAAATGCGTTTAATGGTTTGTTATGTTCATCTATATTACTTCAAAGACATCGCAATTATCTTGCAGAAAATCAAAATATAGTTTTCAAACAATATAGTAATAACAAATCAAAACAAATCAGCAAGTTTGTGTTTAAAAATAATAACTTAGAGTTCATTACAATACATATACTGTTTATTCATTAGTAGGACTAGTGAACAAACAATTTAAACATACTTAATGTAAGCAAACTTGAACATTATCATAACTTATAATTTAAGGTTTATTTAAAAATTGCAGACATCGGCTAAATAGTCCAGTAAACAGTGTCAGAATTTTCGAAACTTATTCTTCAGAACTACTACACGGCCATATAAAGAAAATGTGTGTTCTTTCAAAATCAATTTGGTCATCAAAAGAAAATATATTTCAGTTTTTCAGAAATGAAGATCAAAGCCACAAACCATTCTTATGAAGAAAAAACATATATAATTCTGATTTAGATACTCTCACGCATTAGAATGATTGCAAACTTGTATCTGTTAACATCCTTATTCAATTGTTCATCAAAAAAGGTGAAAACCATCATCAAATGACTTTCCCGATGAAAACATACGTCAAACCAATAGGCCACGCCCCCGTTAAAATATTTCAAACTGGCATCAATTGTTTTAAACATCGTTGAGACCCGAGCTTTGTACAGGTAAATCACTCAAGCAAAACAACCTTGATTTATGTTTCGTTTATCTTTTTTTCAAATTTTATCAAATTTAGTTAAATGCGTGTATTGTTAGTAAAGTCGCATGCTTCACAATTTTTATCAAATGAATGAACAATACACGTGACATTTAAGAAATTTAAATAAAAACATTAAAATATTGATGCACGGTTTAAAAATGTGAATCTGTTGAAAATAAAATAGTAAGATGTATAACATAATTTGAATTTGCCAAAATGCAGTAGATCTTTATCTCACATATTCGTTTTAAAAATTGGTAAGTGCTATGAAAACTCGTGGAATGTAAGTAACGTGTGGTCCCTTGCAATTGCTTACAAAACTTTAGGTATTCCTGTATATTAACCGTTTCTGTTTTTCTGTTTAACTATATTTTACTCGTAAATAAAATATGTCGAGGAAATAAAAGTAACTTCACAGAAATTATTCCTTGCGTATATAATTCAAATCTTATATTTTCGGTAAACAACAAATATTCACTAGCTGTATATTAATATATGATATTGCTTGTAATGAAAAACAATGTTTTGTTAATAAAATTGATGAAGATAATGTTGACGTTTGTTGAATTTAATAAACAGTTAAGTCTTGCTCAAAATTGTAAATGAAGTAGCAGCTCAATGAACTTTTTAAACTGTAATACCGGTCGCTGGAGCAAAACAGGCGTAAATTGTGGAAGAGCAGCAAAATCAAACTAGCATATTGACGCGTTGTTACGATTCTGGAAAGGTATATTATCGTGCTATCATGCACCGTGACGTACAAAAATTCTTGTAATAAATGAACATGTATCATGTATATATGAGATAAATTTTAGCTGGCGATAACAACGGGTAGGTTCAGGTTAAACGGTTTTGACTTGCTATTAGTCGGCATTCTCTTACGCCTTTTAATACATTTCAAAAAAAATGATTTTGACGTTTGGGGCATTTAATTCTACCTTATAAATTAAAATGACCATACACATTGTAAAAAAACAAGAATGGAAAAGAAACAATTTTGCAATGTTGCTCTCAAATTATTTTATTAGCTATATTTAAGCGGTAATTTCTTAATAAAAACTAATATTTCATCTAGGTGCTCTCGTTGAAGTTCGCGTTACATATTGAAATGAATTTCATTGGTCTGAAAGTTTGCAAACTTTCAATCTAGATGATCTCATCGAGGTCCGCGTTCATGTTTCAATTTGATACGTAATATGAAAGTCCAATATAGTACAAATGGACTCTACGATGTCCGAGTTCTGGCCGCAAAAATAATTGATAGCATTTATAAGACATAATGTTAAAATATTTGTCTTGTGTTGAAGTCGACACGTCTCCCTCTAGATGTCTTTCGGTTATTTCTGTAGTTCGGTTGCTGTCTCATTGGCGTATACCTTACATCTCCTTTTTTTCATGCATCACTTATCATTTGCACTGATGGCTGAACAAAAATGTGATCATATACATCTGATAGCACTGCCTGTCGCGTTTCTTTTGCATCAAATAGAGCGGTTTGATTTGGATTTGAATGTTTTTTACTTAACGTCTAGTGGCAAATATTTCACGCATAATACAGACATTATGTCAGTAAATCCAATGTCAAAGCTAAGGCACATCTGACCACAGATTACAAATTGTGTTTTTACTTAAGTTTATTAAAGAATGATATGCTGCCTTATACTCTAATATCAGTTACTATACTTCTGAGAAAATCCCTAGAACAACAACGTCATAAACAGCACAGAAGGCCATATACATGTACGAGGATCTGCATGGGGGGGGGGGGGGGGTCTTTCAATTTTGTATTATTTATTATGTTCATGTTGCTATTTTCTCTATTCTTTATAAATTTAGCCCATTATTCTCTATTCTTTATTCCTTTATTCTTTACACCTGTACTCAATTGTTTGTCCTATTTTTCTCTTTTCTTTTATTTTGAGTCCCATATGTATCTCCTCTGTTTTATTATGCACGTTTCATCCACAATTCCCTGTTCAGTAAACCCCATCCAGATCCTCATATTATGTGCAATGCACCGCCACTATTAAACTACATAGCCTTGTAAATAAGGTAAATGCAGGTAAATAGTATAAAACATATATTTAAAAACAGACTTTTGATAAAAAAAAGTTTTTGTTTGCAAAATTGAATATATTCCTCAGAAATCAGTCGACATTAAACCACACAAGTAATGGTAAAACCTTAATGAAACACAGATATGTTATGTAAATAAACGTGATCATATACCTAATATGAAACATGAAAGAAAACAGTTTACACTGGAGCTATTCTAAGCATTATACAACTATGCACCCTCTAATTAAACGTTAATTTATCCAAATAATTAAATAAAATTAATTGTATATTTAATTAGATAAACTAAAAGAATAGCTTTGAAATTTCTATTTATCAATCAATAAATTGCAGGACTAAATGGAATACAGCATAAATAAAAAAAACGTACAGACAACTAAAAGCATTTTAAAACTTCATAACGCGGATGCTTTAAATTTAGAAAGTGTCGTTTTGTGATGGAATCAAAACGTAGGGTCGTGAATGATTTTTTTTATATGTGCACTACTTCCGGCCCTCTGACTTTAGTGCAAATCTGCAGTTGTTTCGTGTATTTGAAATACAAATTATCACAACTCTAGATCTAAAAGGATAAGATGGATGAATTAAAAGCTTATCGTTTAACGTCCAGTGGCATATATTATAGATTCATCAATAGGGGGAGAACAATAGTTATGATTTAATCATGAACATTGGCATTCATACCACATCTTCTTTTTTGTAAGGATGTATATTTATGTGTTTTTCTTTAAACGACATAATCCCAGAAGTCAAAGCCGAAATTAAACTTTAGATTTCTGCCACCTACAGTTTATTGATAAACCAATGCAAAGCAAAACAAATAATACTGTTTTGAGCTATAAAACAAAGGCAATCCTTATTCAAGTCATAAGTTGCTGGTAGGGTGGTCCATTAAAGTTGAAAAAGTTGGCTTTGTCACTCCACTAAATGGAGCTGAAACCTGAATTTAGTTACGATTCTGTAAAGGGATTATTGTGCTATCATGCACCTTGACGTACAAAAATTCATGCAACAAATAAACATGTATTCTGTTTATTTGAGATTAATTTTGGTCTGCGATAACGTTGGGTAGGTTTAAGTTTATTAACTATCTTGACTGGCTCCTAGTCGGCATTCTCTTACGTCTTTTAGGGGATTTAAAAAAAACTTATATTTACGTTTGGGACATTTAATATAAGTCTAACTATCAAAATAAAATGAACATAAACTTTGTTAAAAAAAAAACAAGAATGGAAAAAAAAAACAATTATGCATTGTTGCTCTCATTTAATTTTATTAACTATATTTAGCGGTATTTTCTAAATTAAAATTAATATGAATAAATAAAATATTTCATCTAGGTGCTCTCGTTGAAGTTCGCGTTACAAATTAAAATGAATTTCATTGGTCGGAACGTTTGCAAACTTTCAATCCAGCCTTTAATACATTTAGATATTGTGAAAGTGTCGCTTGTTCAATCCAAAACTTAGATAATCTCTTAGCTTGTAAGCAGGATAATTTGATTATATCGCACTAACTATGCCAATAACTTAACTTTAATGAGTAATTCAGACCTCAAATGACATCTGTATTATCATCAAGGTTCTGACCCTTGGCTGGACTATATTTTTTCGTATGAGCAAGATTAAGCTTAAAAAATCACGAATATCAACTTTGGCCAAAATTTTACTATACAGATTGGTGCCTTCCTAACCCCTACAAAGTTAATTTAGAGCAGTCCTTATGACTGCTCATCTACTCCTGGTATCTATGATGAGTTTATCTCCGTTAATTTTATAATATTTTAGCAGTCCTGAAAGTTCACTTTATCCTTATCAGAGCAGACCTAGATCTGCTTTTCTGGGACTGCTACAGACCAGACCTGTGGACAAGTCAGATTGACCAGACCAGACCTGCTGACAGATCAATTGAACCAGACCTGTTGACAGGTCAGCTTGACCAGACCAGACCTGTGAACAGTTCCCTTGTTAACCAGTCCTATGTACAAGTCTGCTAGTTGACAGACCAGTCACGTCAGTCATGGAGACATGCCTGCTTTTTATTCGGTCCTGTGTTTTCATTGATTGATTATCGATACTCAAATGATAATCGTCAATCAAAGCGATCCCGTTTACCAGTTAACTTTGGATTATGTTAACTTTATCTTGAAGCAGACCAGACAAAAGTTAACTTGTATTATAAGAGGTCTGGTTCGGACAGAGCAATCCAGGTCAATGACTGCTTATAATAGCAGACATAGTTACAGGTTAACTTGTGTGTAGGACTGGTTTTGACACAGTTAACGTCGTCCAGAGTTATCTTCAATATTGGACCTGTCATAAAGTAAGCATTTCGGTCAGTAACATACTGTTTTTTAAGGAAACATGAATTCTTTCCGAGGATCAGTTGGAGCACTCATAAATCCTGTTCCAAGTTATCTTTCTCCGGTCATAAAGTATGGTCGTCAATTCAACTAGTTTTATAGGCTAGGTCTGCACCTATCTTTTGCTGTTAACGAATACGACAAAATTCAAAACCACAACTCCTAATAATATTGCTATTACGAATGTTAAGCATCGGACATTTGACTTGTTCTGCAATGAAATGGAGTTCTCGTCCAATGTTTGTGTACAACATGAAGTGTGCTTTTGCCCAGCATCATAGGACATTTCAATATATTTCTTTATTGCAGAGTACACTTTGGGCATATCAATTTAAATGTATAGGAATAAAAACAACTGTAGCATACGCGTCTATGACAAATGACAAATGAACCCTGTACAGAAAGGAATGGTTTGTCCTGTCGCTTGCACTTGCAAATATCCATCAAACTAAAGTCAAAAAAAACATCTCTGAACGACAGTATACACTGCCATGATCAAATGATTGTAGCTTGTGGAAAGTTTCCGATTGTAGTGATTGTTCTGCACTACAGACTAGTCTGTATAAGTTGATTTAATATCTGAACTAGGGTTAGCATTGCTATCACACTGCGAATCATAAAACGGTTGTGCTTTACATTTGTATTTGTAATTAATGAATTAAGATTTAGAGTGGTAGTTAGAAAAGTTACTCTTCACCTGATTTTTTTGGTCTCATTGGCAATCGTACCACATCTTCTTATTTTTCCCTTTAAAAATGAATGGACTTTGCATTTACATATAAATATTGAAATAACAGATTTTTCTTGATAGACTTCATATTAAATAAGATCTTATGATTGAATAATAAAATAATAAATATGTCAAAATAGTAAGGTTGGATAACTAAAGGCATATACTTTTTTAGCCAGATTGTGCTACTTTTTTTGTGCTGTGTAACTTCATCATGTTCATTATTGATGCTGTCTCCCCCACTGTGTTGATTTGAGAAATAATGAGTCTTCTTCTATAAAAACAACTAAAATCATCGACACTATATACGTTTAAGGTCGCAGTCACGAATATATTAACATCCCGATTTGTAACAACCTACTAGCGAAATGTTTTGGAAGTCTTAATTCTTTGGGTACCTGTAACGGGTACCACAGGTGAAGCATGATCTGCTTACCCTTCTGGAGCACCTAAGATCTCTCCTTGTTATGTGGTACTCGGTTGTTAGTGTTCTATGTTGTGTTTTGTGTACTTTCGTTTGTTTTTTTGTCTTTTTCCTTTTCAGCCATTGCGATGTCAGTTTATTTTCGAATTATGAATTTGAATGTCTCTCTTTTAAGTCATCATATCCCTGATGCATGGCATGAGACTCTTACTCTGTCAACACACCCGGTCGTGCTCTTTTTGGAGTTTTGGTTGACTTGGCGATTCCCGCTTTTTTTTTTGTCATCTCCTAACTCATTTACGAAATTTGAACTTCGGTAAATACTGTCGCCTTAATTGAGTTCCATTTTGATGTACGTCAAAATCGGTTCAGAAGACACCATAGCCTAAAAGTATTGTTGAGTATACATTATGTTCGTTTATTTCTTTCAAGAATGTAGGGAAAGATCAATTGAATAGAGCTGTGCCAAAATTTATTTGACAAGGTTATTCAAAAATTATTTAACCACCCATCTTTTCTAATTGTATTCGATGACCAATTTTGAAGCCATTTGGCATCTGAACGAAGTCGATAGATTTGCATTTTATTTATCTATTTTCCTATTTAAGTACATGTGCATTAGATTCTGTCCCAATATAGTATCTTATCAGGACTTTGAATTTCGTAATTAAGTCATTTCAGCACAAAGGTAATCAAAATCAAATGTACATTGTATATTTTCTGAAACGTTGATTATTTTTTTCAGACCTCATAACAAAATAATTACCTAGTTTATTCATTTTAGGGATTTAAAGATTTAAATTACCAATTATTCTCCAAATAAAATCCCCGTTTTAAAAAGAGACTTTTATGAAAGATTAATTGAATAAAGCTGTGTCCAAATTTATTATTAATACAAAATATACAAACATTACTTAACCACACTGTTTTTCAACTGTATTCGATGACCAATTTTGAAGCCATATCGCATCTGGACGAAGTCGATAATTTTTCAAAATTTTCTATAACTAGATAAGTATTGGACAAGGTTATAAACAAGATGAATCGCACTTAGCAACAAATCACTCTGTATCAAACAAAAATTTATCTGTCACTGACATTGTCTAGATGCTTGATTTCTTAATTGACAACATATTTGTTACGTTTTTCAACAAACTATCGACATTCCCATGGGAACCACATGTGTTCCTCTTCTCGCCGACTTTTTTTTTATTCATATGAGACTGACTTTATACAAGACCTTCTTATGAAAAATAAAAAGAAGCTAGCAGTATCCTTTTAATTCACTTTCCGTTATATAGATGAAAACCTCTCACTTGATAAGTTTGGTGACCATATTTAACGCATCTACCCCAACGAACTTGAAATAAAGGATATAACAGATACAGTTAAGGCTGCCTCATATCTTGACTTACATTTAGAAATTGACAATAAGGGTCGCTTGAAAAAAAAAATATACGACAAACGAGATGATTTTAGCTTCCAATTGTAAACTTCTATTTCTATATAGCAACATTCCAGGAGCGCTTGCATATGGAGTATATTTATCCCAGTTTCTACGATATTCTAGGGCTTGCGTTCCTTGTCACGATTCCTTGATAGAGGGTTTGTACTCACAAGAAAGCGATTGAACATAGAGTTATAAGTGGTAAAATTGACACCATCCCTTTGACAATTTTATTGGCGTCATCGAGTTGAGTGACCGTTACTGAATACCTGACAGAAACACAATCCCGCCTTCCTTTTTCCCCGGATTAGACCTACCTAATTAAACTGCTTTCTATTTTTATGAACAACACAACGGTTGCCACATATGGAGCAGGATCTGCTTACATTTCCAGAGCACCTACGATTACCAGAGATCACCTCTACTTTAGTTCTAAAGGAGTTTTGTTGCTCCTACTTAATTATTAAGTTGTTCTTTGTGTTTTTTTATCTTTTTAATGCATGTGACGTTTATATCGGTAACAGTACTATATATCATTAGTTCAGAAACAGTTGTTTCAATTTCAAAATGTCGCATTCGGTTATGTTTCAGGGTTACAAAAATTAAATGATCGATTGTTTATGAATGTGGTGATGTCTTAGGGTTAGATTAAGAGTATATTACCAATCCGCTATTGCGTGATGCCTTACAACTTGATATGACGTATCAACATATTTTATAGGAGTAACACGACGAGTGTCATGTGTAACAGGATCTGCTTTCACGTCCGGAGCACATAAGATATCTCACGGTTTTGGTAGGGTTCGTGTTTCTCATTCTTTAGTTTTCTATGTTGTGTTTGGTATACTGTTGTTTTTCATTTTTGTTTTTTTCTTTTTTTGCCATGCCAGTTTATTTTCGATTTATGAGGTTGAATGTCCCTTTGGTATCTTTCGCCTCTCTTGTACAACTTTTATTTTATTTGAAAGTATGAACTTTTTCAATATTGTTTAATTATCAATTATGTCTTAATTATAGGGCAAGTGTGTATTTGAACACAATTCTCAATTTTGCAAAAATATATTTTAACAATAATTTGGCAAGCATCGATATGATTGACTCATATGACATGTGCATCTATTTAAATAAAAACGAGTTCTACAACCAAAAGTAGAAGTTAAACGGTGTAGCCCAATGCCCTATATATTGTTTTTTCTTATCTGTTTATAATTTTGTTCTTTTTCTTACTTACTTTTTTTACTAGTTTTGCTAGGAAAACCGAAGTTGTTTTCGTTATTTATTATTGGTTCTTTCACATTCTTTAAAAGAAAATAATTACGGTTGTGATGTTTTTTGTTCGAAATTTCATATAATCTAACAAATAATAAGGTATCATCTATGCATGTACAAAAATTGCTTTGGACGGTTAGCTGAAATTTGACTTAGAACATGTTCCTTTCTTAAAATTAAGTAAAATATCTATACATAAAAAGTATGTCTTATTTTGCGAATTATGGATATATCTCTGAATCATAATTATTCAATGCAGTTTAAATGCGGAAGTGCTAGTTCAAAGAAAAAAATAAAACAAAAATAAAAATTTGAAATAATAGAATATAGTCAAGCATGTTTCTACATCGCCAATAAAATTAAGCCATTATTCATACATATTTTTTTATTCGATCGAGAAAAGATTTCCATTGTAGATATTTCTGGCTATCATGCATCGAAAACCGTTAATTATATTCACTTTCCATCGTTGATATTCCTATTTAAAAGTTGTATATTGAAAGACAAATGTATCTAATTTAATAAAAATCTTTTAATACTTATGCCTTTTTACTACATGTATTTCAAATGACTGTTTAAATGTTGAGTTTCTAAAAATTTGCGGTGGATATTTTTTATTTTTTTATTTCTATTTTTTTGTTATGTCTCTTTATAGATTACCTTAGCTGTATTTGGCAACACTTTTAGGAATTTTGGATCTAAATGTTCTTCAACCTCGTACTTTATTTGTCTTTTTTTTTTTTTAGATTTTTTTTTTTTTGGATTCGAGCGTCACTGATGAGTCTTTTTTAGACGAAACGCGCGTCTGGCGTATATATGAAATTTAGTCCTGGTATCTATGATGAGTTTATTTAAAAGTCATTGGTTTTGTTTGTCGCGATTTTACTATTTGTTTTAATCAAACTTGAGTTTAACTTAGTGAATAACAAATATATTAGTAATACAAATATCTCTATAAAAAAAAAGGTAACACCACTGGGTCGATGCCACTGCTGGTGGACGTTTCGTCCCCGAGGGTATCACCAGCCCAGTAGTCAACACTTAGGTGTTGACATGAATATCAATAATGTGGTCATTTTTATAAATTTTCTGAAAACAAAACTCTGAATTTTTTGAAAAACTAAGGATTTTCTTATCCCAGGCATAGATTACCTTAGCCGTATTTGGCACAACTTTTTGGAATTTTGGATCCTCAATGCTCTTCAACTTTGTACTTGTTTGGCTTTATAAATATTTTGATTTGAGCGTCAATGATGAGTCTTATGTAGACGAAACACGCGTCTGGCGTACTAAATTATATTCTTGGTACCTTTGATAACTATTTACACCACTGGGTCGATGCCACTGCTGGTGGAAGTTTCGTCCCCGAGGATATCACCAGCTAAGTAGTCAACACTTAGGTGTTGACATGAATATCAATAATGTGGTCATTTTTATAAATTTCCTGAAAACAAAACACTGAATTTTTTGAAAAACTAAGGATTTTCTTATCCCAGGCATAGATTACCTTAGCCGTATTTGGCACAACTTTTTGGAATTTTAGATCCTCAATGCTCCTCAACTTTGTACTTGTTTGGCTTTATAAATATTTTGATTTGAGCGTCACTGATGAGTCTTATGTAGACGAAACGCGTGTCTGGCGTACTAAATTATAATCCTGTTACCTTTGATAATTAATGGGATACAAAGCTGCATTCGTTAGAATTTGTCCTATTATCCGGTACTACAATGGGCATGTAAGATTACTCTGTCTATAAATAAAGAAATCGCAAATTCAGTTGTTGGACGGACATGCCGTCATTGCAGATAACAAATGGCTTCGTGAAATGTAAACGGAATTAATTATGAACTATCAATAACCTTCCTAACGCTCGAATCTGTAATACCGTAATTTGTTTACTTTAATTAGCTAGCCCAGTGATAAAAAAAGATTATATCCTGTTGTTCGTAAAATTATATCTATCATCTACACAGTAGTATTTCCGCAATAATATGAGATGAGTCATCATATTTCAC
The DNA here is from genome assembly GCA_019925275.1 of Mytilus edulis. Classification (NCBI taxonomy): domain Eukaryota; kingdom Metazoa; phylum Mollusca; class Bivalvia; order Mytilida; family Mytilidae; genus Mytilus; species Mytilus edulis. Next base: position 52,622,723 of record CM034362.1, read on the forward strand.
TAATTCTTTTGTTAGCAAGTAATGTTCATTTTGGACGTACGTAAAGTGATACATAATTGGAAAATGAAAAATCAAAAATAGCAAAAATATGATGGGGTCGATGCAATTATATATCTAATTTAGGATTTATGACTTGTTTTTGAAAACAGCCTCTCTTATTATCATTAAGTAGATTTCAATTAAAAATTGATATGCCTGTACCAAGCCAGGAACCCGACAGTTGTTTGCCATTCGTTCTTTTGTTTGACATAGTCTGCCTGTACCAAGCTAGGAACATGACAGTCGTTGGCCATTCGTTCTGTTGTTTGACATAGTCTGCCTGTACCAAGCCAGGAACATGGCAGTTGTTTGCCATCCGTTCTATTGTTTGACATAGTCTGCCTGTACCAAGCTAGGAACATGACAGTTGTTTGCCATTCGTTCTGTTGTTTCACATAGTCTGCCTGTACCAAGCCAGGAACATGCCAGTTGTTTGCCATTCGTTATATTGTTTGACATAGTCTGCCTGTACCAAGCAAGGAACATGACAGTTGTTTGCCATTCGTTCTGTTGTTTGACATAGTCTGCCTGTACCAAGCCAGGAACATGATAGTTTTTTGCCATTCGTTCTGTTGTTTGACATAGTCTGCCTGTACCAAGCCAGGAACATGACAAATGTTTGCCATTCGTTCTGTTGTTTGACATAGTCTGCCTGTACCAAGCCAGGAACATGACAGTTGTTTGACATTCGTTCTGTTGTTTGACACAGTCTTACGTTTGATTTTATCAGATTTCATAGACTTTCCCCTTTTTCAATTTACCTTTGAGATCGGTATGCTTTCTTCATCTGGTCTGTACACATATACTTTTGAATATTGTGAAGTTCATAAAGCATCAGTATTCACATATTTTTACAAAGGAACTAAACAACAAAAGAAACCAAACAGAGTTGCACCTACTTTAGTTTTAAAATATTGAGATGATACGTTTCATTTCTTGAGTACCACATATATATGGTATCAATACCGAACTGTTTATGCAGATATATATTCTCTGCATTATCGTATGATAGCTACGAGATGAGGAGCAGTCATCATAATCATAATCGATTGGCTTGGTCATTCCCATTTTTTGTGAAGCTGCTACCTTTTCTTGATCATGGGTTACATAAGAATATGTATAATACATATTTCATAGATATATCATGGGCCACCTTAGGTATGCTACCATACCAATAACTGAATTGGTATAAGGCTAGATTGGTTAAATTTATGTCATCGTGGTCTTTTTTATACAGTGATTATGAAAGTTGCGGACAAAAATGCCAAAAAAATAATAGTTATATTTGTCCCAAGATCAAAGGGTTAAACTTGAAATCGTCCAAATTGAAGGTATTACTTGTATTAGGAATGGAAGTGATGCACTTTTTCTTTTCGTGGGCTCCCTTTAATGTATCTATTAAAAAAAATGTGTATGTGGAAGAGAGACGCTTATATATATTTTAGTACATGTTTTAATTGATATTGACTACATCATTTTGACTCCAAGAATCAAAGAATTCAATAAACAACTAATTTATTTACTGTTTACATTTTATATATATATTTATTGTAGCAAGCTAGTGGTGAAACATGTTTTCCCTAAATATAGACCTTTACCCGATTTCGGCACTTATTTCAATATCTACTTTGGAATTCCATGTAATCTTGAACTTCATGAAAGGTTATTTGATATTCTGGGAGGGAAAGGTTTTTTTCAGAATTGACTATTCATTTGCATATGTTGCTACGCATCCTTATTTTTTTCACTTTCATACACATTTATCTCCATTATTTTGTGTTGCAGAATATTCATTTTCATCCTGTATTGGGCAAAGTTGTTAATTGTCAACTCTTACAATTCTTTGATATTCATTTTCAATTTTTTTCTGCTCCACTCCCCTCCCTAAAAAATTGAATAGTCGTCCCCAAAATAAGTTTTTTAGTTGGGTTTTGTTTGTTGTGTTTTTTTTTGTGTTCTTAAAGGGCTAGGTCCCCTCGATAACCCAATGTAATATGTGAAATGAAGATAAATATAATAAAAAGAAAATAGTCAAAAATTGCAAGAAAACCATCGAGAAATAATAAAAACAATCTGTAAATGAAAAACAAATTTACACCCATCGTGTTGATAATGCGAAAAACATCTGATAAATATCAGTGAAAAGGATTTCGAACCATAGTTGATATGTAAGTAAATGTGTCATTTCTCAGCCATATGACATGACCAAGTTCGAAGATTAAGTAAACAAACGATACTTTTCAATTGAACAAACAGACAGAATAATAACAAATCACAACAAACAACTGGTAGGAAAGACGCGTGTTTCGTCTACTAACAAGTCATCAGTGATGGCAAATTAAAGTACGAACATGAAGAGCATTGTGGACCCCAAATTTCGAAAGGTTTGTCTAATAAAGTTAATAAGTTTTATATTCGTGGGTTCAACAATTCTTATTATTTCGCATAATTCAAAGTTATATTAACAGTTAATCTATATATATCACCATATTAGGGATATTTTATGTCAACACAGAAGTGCAGACTACTAGATATACATTATAATGGTAAAAAAATTGGAACATGCTTTGTGCTTTAGAGGTAACAGCCGAAAACAACTTATTCTTTTTAGAGGAATGTATACTAAGTGTACATTATAGCAACTACTTTCCTAAAAAGTGACACAGTTGTCATTCAAATTGTTGATACAAAAGATAATGTATAACTTTAGTAACTTCAACCATCAACAATTACCTCATGAACATGACTACTTTAAATTAAGAAATGTTTACGATGTTTTACCACTGCAGGAAAAGCGACGGGGTCAATTTTGAAAAACAAAAACATTCATTTTGAATTTTAATAGCATTGACTAATATTTGTATTTAAATTTCTGGATGTCAGAATATTTACTCTCGCATTTGTTTTGGAGCTCAAAAATCGCAATAATAAATGCACTTCAAAAATTCAAAATTGACGCCGAATTTTATTAAAAGTAGATTAATTTGTAGTGTTTTCAGCGAAAATATCATATCATAAATATTAAGAAAAAGGGGTATCAAACTCAACGATTCATAGATCTAACGGTCACTTACCAACCTTAAAAGTCGTAAACGTCTCAATGAAATGTGTGTATGGTGGTGTTATAGGTGTTATATGTTATGGTGTAACAGCGTATGGTGCATTGGGAATAGTATTTGGTTCATTGTGAATTTTGACTTGCTTTTAAAATTTAGTTCGTTTGATTTAAGATGTATTGTCAATAACTCAAAACAAGTTATATTGAAGGTAATTGTGTATGGTACAAATTGTGTATGAGTCAGATTTAAAAGGAAAAAAGGTAAATGATTAATGGTGTAAGGGGTTGAGGAAGGGGGTTGTCGGCTGTAATATTTCTAATGCATGATCGAATGGTGTACGGTATACTTTGGACGTTTACACCATTCAGGGACTGTACTATGATAACTGTTACACACTGTATATTATTATCGTACTCACTACATTTGGCTTTTATAAGGTCTTTTTTGGTCATAAAGCTCTTCAACTGTATCGGTTCTTTTATATCCTTGGCTTTCGAATATTTGGCTTTAAACGTTCCCAGCGAAGGTATATCCAGAAAAGCGCGGCGGATGCTTGCAGTTCATAACTAGTTATTTTTACTTTTTAGTACATTGGTTAGCAAAGACAACTAAACATTTAATATAAATCGTGAAACAACGAATGAAAATTAGAATATTTGCCAATATTTTACTAAAGAAAGCATACATTAGTATAGAGATAACAAATATTTGCGTTTCTAAACTTTTGAATTTAAAGACTCGTTAGAATGTTAAGATATATGAACAAAGATTTATACAGAACAGGAAGAAATCAGAGTTGTTGCTGTACAATACTTATAACGGGTGTGTAACTTCCTCCACTACTAAAACAAAACTTAAACGGTTGGCAACGGATTGGTTTGACATCAAGTAGCTTTATAAAAATGCAAACCGTTATTTATTTACCATATGAATTTATAATTATATTGCCTTTGTTAAGAAGGCTCTGATAAAATAATTTATATGCTTTGTCATCTATGTTGTTATTAATATCCTTATGACTCAGTAGTATTTCATTAATCATATTTGATTAGTTATCACATTTCTTATTAGCACTACGTAGGTAAAAGGTTAACTAAAGACAATAATTAAAATATCCAATAACAAAGAATACACTGCTGATATTTGCGTTATTTTTCAGCTAATTAAGGATTTGTCACGTGATCTTGAGATGATGTTTTTATAATCATCATCACATTCAATTTTATTTTAACAATAATATAGTTACAGGATTGAGTGGTTCGCTTCATTAAAACGTAAAAGAAGTAACGTTAATATATATATTTGAAACTGTCACAGAAGTCCCTGCAAATATACTGATTCCCATAGTAATTGATACTTTTGATTTCACAAATACTGCCTAAGAACAGCAGCAAAAGAAAGAAATGGCTAAGAGTTTACCGTATATGTATATTGCTTTTATTATATTAGGAACAACGTCGTGTGCGGCCAATGCAACCCTTATATGGATCATACTCCGAAACAGGAATTTCAGAACAATATCTAATATAATCATTGTGAGTTTGGCTACAAGTGATTTCTTATTAGGGTTTATAGTATCTCCTATGGAAATGATGCATCATTTGTTGCCAGATTTTGACGTTATTGGATATGGATGCTTAGCCCATCAAGTTGTAATGATTTTTGTGCCACTTGTGTCCATCGTACATTTGTTGTTAGTTGCAGTTGAACGATTTGTTAAGATTGTATACCCTCTGCATTATCACATGATAGCTACGAGATCCCGCGCAGTAATCTTAATTATCTTCACTTGGTTATTTCCCTTTTCTGTGAGTCTGCTACCTTTTATGGGGATACACCAAAACATGGAGTCGACTAACAACACGGATAGCGCATGTTCGGGCTTAGACATGCTACCTTGTCCATACTTGAATACTGTACTGGGCATGATTGGTTTGATTTGCGTCTTCATGACCATTCTTTACACGGTGATTATGAAAATCGCATACAGGCATGCCAAAGAATTGAGGAAAATTCGAATCCCGAAACAAAAGGGTAAGATTTTTAAATCGTCCGAATTAAAGGCATTACTTGTTTTAGTAATGACAGTGATGTACTTTGTCTTTTCGTGGGCTCCGTTTAGTGTATCTGTTATAGATGAATGTATGTCTGGGCAGATATCCTCTTATTATACACCAGCGATCTTTATAGCTTATTTTAATTCGACCGTCAATCCTTTGATATACGGGATAGGTAACAGGAACTCAGAAACTCCTTCCTTGCAATTTGTAGTAAACAAAAAAGGAACGAAATAACACCTTTTACTACTGCAATTACTACTATCTCAGCAACAGATGGACATAAACCAGTATGTAAGGACAGAGCGACAGAAACTAGTTTGTAACGACAGAGCGACAGAATCCAGTATGTAATTCAAATGGAAAAAACTAAACCTATGAAATACAAGAACTTTGAACAAGGATAAATAAGTTTACACAAAAATGCGATAAAGTAGTTATGAAATACACTTCTGGCAGTACAATGTATTTATGATTTATTGATTGTAACAATTAAGCCATCATCTGTGCTTTTAGTTTTACGTTGTTTATCTTTTCAACGGTACATCATTGATTTCTGTTTTACTGTATACTCAAAGGCAACACAAACAGAGGTGAAAGGTTTGGTACAAATGCCTAGTTTCCAAATTCATGATTTTTTTTTTTTGGTTCACTGTTAACCAAAGGCAACATAATAAGACGTGATTGGTTACACAAAGGAACATCTCTTAGTTCTTTTTTTCATCGGATTTTGATAGTTTTATAGCTCAAAAAGGCGACCTATGGTCATAAGATATTTATTTGCATTTTTATTATTGAAATATATTCCAGCGTCTACTGTTTTGTTATCTCTTGATATGTCCTACTATGTTATAATGAATGCAATTTTTCAACTTGGATTAATGTATTGTAGCGGCTCCAGAAAGGTTACCTAAGTAATAAATTGAAATAAAGATAGCCACGATATTGTAGGGCAAATCATTTCTGTCCAAATATCTATGGAAAACATAAAAAAAAGATATCAATTTACAAGAATATTGTTAAATCATCAGCTATCTCCTTTCTTGGTGTTTGGGTCATTTCAAATTTGTCCAGTATACGAGGCTTATAATGGGATACGCAAGATGCGCGTTTCTACAATTAAAAACTGGTCAGTAGTACTTGAATGAGCAAAATGACGATGAAATAATCCTTCTGCTCGGACGAATCAATATTATAAGGTGTTATTTTCTTTGTCTAATGCAACCTGCTTTTACTAGATTTGGATTCAGGTATTGTCATGACATATCTTATGTATTTCTAGATGTCTTTATGTATGGGCCGGTGTTGTCTTTACTTTCTCTTAAAATCGGAAACTTTTTTTTAATTATTTGCATTCGGTCATGATAATGTCACTTTATACAATTTGTCAATCATGACTTATAAATTAGGTACTAACTTGGCGTTATATAAAAAATAGTTCACAGCAACAAATGATTATGCCGCGTCATTGGTTGTGACTTGGAAGGAATTATAACAGAATGGTCATCTCTAGTGCAACAGGAACTGTTAATTTCTGCTGATGACATTTATGCAATCCTAGTTTTTTTGGTAGAGGTCGGTAAATCATTTATTAGCGTTCTGTGTAGTGTTTTGTAGGCTGTCCTTTGTCTTTGTGTTGTCTGCCTTTCCTTGATTGTATAATTTTTTCATTGCCATTGGCATATAAATGCTTTAATGTTGTTGTTTTTTATTAAAGCTCTTACCTTGACAGAATACAAAATTACATTGGTATGTACATATTAAGCCTTCTTTACTTGAACAAACAGTATCCAACCATGATGATGCATCTCAACCTTTAAAGGGAAATCACACTATTGTTTATACGCATCGCTCTCGGCGCCGCCATAGTGTCGTAACTGTATTATGACGTCGCCGTTTTCGATTCCGCCGTAAAGGTTGCTAATTTATGAAAAAGCAAACGCTCGAAAGGATGTTCCACTAAAGCAGGAGAAATGATAATGGACATATCATATTTTTTACAACTGATATGTTGTACTAGCGAGTTTCTACATTGTATTGGGGTTTACCTGCGGAATACAAAATAATGGGCAAATACTGCAGAATAAAAGACAAACAAAAAAAAAGATTGAATGATGAGGTGCTAAATATTAAGAATAAAAAATATTGGAAACACAAAATAAACATTAATAAATGAATGACCCACTATCCAGACCATTATGATAAAAAGTATCTACCAATACAAAACACATAATCATCATGCATAATCTACACTAAGAGCGTTGGAATTTCATAGCATATTCAATGTAACTTAGTACCCTCTCCGACCATTTTCTTGATACCGAAGTCGGTGACATATAATTTTTTTTTAATTTTCTGATGTATATCTTCAATATCTAATTGAATTCTAAATTTCCAAAAAATATTATGGACTCATCTTGACCTTAAGTGCAAAAATGAAAATGCTACTCGAAATGGACAAAATGTATGGCAAAAAAATAGCCGAAAGTGGTCATGAAATGGCACAACTTTGGCAGCGTATCGCCGCGATGCGGTATGTAGGGTTCAGTGTATATTTTCGGGGGGAGGGGGTTCATATAGACCAAGAGTACCAGCATGTTAGCGTATAGCTATCGGAATCTGTAGTTTTCTGTTCAAAAGAGGGTTGTAAATAAGAACAATGAGTTTCAACTTACAGTTTTCTCATATCACATGCATGCAACGTCATAACTATTATAGTCTTCTATACTACATGTATAAATAATTCATCAAACATCTCATTACATATAAATATTTATCCGGCTCAGCCTGTCGGGTTTTTACAAAGCAGAGTAAAATTCATATGTTCTAGTTCTGAATATGCATTAAACTTGCCACTGGACGTAAATGTGGAAGTCCTATTTGAAATCGTTATTTATTTCACATGTGACGACAGAAATGATCTAAGTGTGACTGTCGTCCATCTTTCCCAAATTTTCCTTTGATATCTAACGCCTCTGAACCCTGAACAGTTGGGGCAAGTTTGGATACAATATTAAAGCTTGATACGGTCTAAATTTGGATTGTGATAAAAATTTTGACATAATATAGGTTTCTGACACAAAATAAATGTGGTCAAAGGTATAAAAAATCTATTGTGCAATACTGTTCAATTGGAAATTTCGTTTTGAGATATTTCTAAAAATTTGCAAAAAAAAAATACAAATGAAACGCCACCCCTCCCCTCTTGGAGTAATTACCACAAAACTCAATCCCAGCCTTCCCTGTGTGGTATGGAACCTTGTAGTACAATTTTAGATAGATCCATAACACAAGTTATTGTAAAATAGTAATTTTAGTAAAATGCTTGGTTGTGGCCCCTAATTCCTGAACCACTGGTTTTGAGCAATTACATGTACCCCTTAAATCAATTTCAGCCTTTCATTTGTGATATGGAACCTTGTGGTACAATTTCAGAAAGATTCATTACTTCTCAATGTCATATTAGAAATTTATGAAAATCAAAAGGGTATTTACATCAACAGATATAAACAATTTATCTAAGTTGTATGAAAATTGATGAAAGCGATATTGAGTTATAATTGTCCCCCTTTTTTAATGGATAACTCGGAAACGTAAAATCAAAATTTATAAAAAAAAAAAAAAGTTTTATGCCAATTGGTTAAAGCATTTTTGGGTTAATGTCCGACATGTTGACGACGGACGGACAGATGTATACCATAATACGTCCCGTAACCGGGCGTATAATAATTCAACACGTACTATACATTTGGCTTTACCAGTCTCCAACAAGAGAAATATTTAACACACACACACACACACACACACATATTTATGTAGAGATATACACATGTCTCACAGAGTACTGCTAAACTGTAACAAACACATTAATGGTCCGTCTGGTGAAAGAATATTACACTCATATAGACAAATGTTTTGTGCTAATGTTCATGTAATATTTGCCACTGAAAGTTTTGCAAAAATCAAGAAAAAAATGGTAAAAAAAATAATAAATAGTAATAAAAGTTCAGATGTAGGTTCGAGTTTAGATCACTCAATGTGATCACTGTCGACAGTGATAAAGGGATATTGTCGGAGACCGTGACTGAAAAAGACATCCAGTTTTTTTACTCTTTATTCTTTGATTCTTTAAACAAAAATAGCCAACATGACATATCAGAGTGTGCTTAAATATTGGCACACCAATTCAATTATTTATTTTCAAATTAACTATCATTAATGAGGGGGTGGGTCAGAGGGGTCCTGATCCCGAAATCCCGGTTTTAAAAACATGAAATCCCGAGGTCTAGAATTTAAAAAAACATCCTGACATCCCCAACATGGGAAAAAGAAATCCCGGATCCCGAAAGGGTCAATCCCGAAATCCCAAGCTTAAAAACACTTGATCCCGTCGTCCCGAAAAAGGTCCTGCCCCCCTCATTATCAGTATTGGCAAACATAGGTGCATTTACAACAATGAAAGATAAATGTGATAAAAGAATATACATTCAAACAAAAAGAGGTGCACCAACAGAAAATAGAAACCACATTCTTACTCTTAATTTTATCGGATCTCAAAATTTAAACTCTTACCAGAATTTTTACTCTGTCTAACAGTATAGCTCAAGAAGTTTCTAAGTGTAACTCGAGCTTAAACTAGAAATCTTACTTGAAAAATATTCGAAATCAAAATAAAACTGGAACTCGAACTTAATTTGTGTCGATTATGGAGCGTTGTGTAATAACAGAAATGTTAGCCAATTTTAAATTTCTTCTGAAAACGGTGTCATTGAGGTTTTTTTTTTAAAGTGCCGAGTTTGTGGCTTTTTAAACACGGCATTTCGGGTTGAATCTTCCCGGTGCAATGGACAAGTTAGTGAATTTATTCTGTTTCTAGTCTAAATGGAACGTGTTACTTTTCAGCCCAGATACCCTCAATCTTCCGAAGTAGAAGATTCTAAATCTGCAAGCCGTAAATTAATTCTTTTTAATACGGCATGAGGCACACATTAGTTTTTCCTTTATACAACAAATGCAATTAAAAAATTTAGATGACTCCAACTTTGACAATTACTTTTTAATAAACTGTTACTGTATGTTTAATAATGAATAATCAAAATACCTTAAAAAAAATTACTATATAAAAAAAAATATATATATTTAATTTTAACCCAATAGTTCCAAGCATTGCAAGAAATGCTGCTATGCTAGCAACGTCGTTCTATAACGTTAAGACAAAAAGTTCCCGCCATAAATTGATAATATGATTATTTCCACTGTAGCGGATTTAAAACATCGGTGACCCCCCTTTTTTATTAATGCTTTTAAAATCTCCCCTGAAGCTGCAACTAATGCAGAAGTTTGAAGGAAAAAACATTAGTAGATTTTTTTTATTTCAAGAAAAATCTATAATAAACGGCAATTAAAAATGGCGGGAAATGTAAAAAGGCCTTAAAAAATAAGGAAACTGAGAAAAATAAATGTGTATAAGATAAAAGTTACAATTGACTGTTTCAGTTAAACCAGTTAAACATCGTTTTTCAATAATTTTGCCTTCTTTTAGCATTTTTTGAGCGCTATTTCTATATTACGGTATAACGCAATTCTTTACTTTTTGATGACGTCATATCTCGAAAACAACATCGGTGACCCAATTTTTTTTCCGCCTAAAATATTGAAATAAGTATGATCTGTCTAAATGCAAAATTTCAATGAATTGTTATTAGTAGTTTAAATAGTGGGATTTCCCTTTAACTTCGAAAAACGATTTAAACACAAAAGTTTACAAAAGACAAAACAATGCTTAAGATTAAGTAACAAGAACACTCAACAAAAACAGAGTTTATATCAGGTCATCAAAAAGTGTAAAAACATTTTGTTCCATATGAGACATCCATCATGTTGATTGTGTAAGACCAAACTCGTTGATAAATCTCGTTCGGTGATGGCACATTCGTAGAAAAGATGACGAGATTACATCCATCGTCGTCTATAAAACAGATTGTCCATAACGGTCAATCAGGCCGTGATGGCGTCCGTTATACATTTTCGTGTATTTTAAGTTACTAATTTGCACAATACGGGTTCGTTTAGAGCTGGAAAATACGTTTGTGTTTGTATTTTTGAAGGGATGATTAATGTTTACATTATTTTATAATATTAATATGGTATTTTCTCACTAAATAAGTAGATTTTTTCTAAATACATGAATGGCATTGAAATATTTCCATCTTAACTTACTCTTTCAAAAAAATGAAAATATCACGTCATAAATGTGTTTAGACATGTTAGACTAAATCACTTAACTTATTTTACCTTAATGAAATTTGCTCAAATTCAAATGATTAAAAGCTAAGCATTTTTAAATGCATGACGATCTATATAGCCAAAAGAAGAATTAGAATAGCAAGATCAATATAAGGTCGTCTTTACCATGTTTACTTTAAGAAGTTGGAACCTTACTTTCTTATAAATGCATGTACCAAGTCAGGAATATGACAGTTGTTATCCATTCGTTTGATGCGTTTGGGCTTATGGTTTTCCCGTTTGATTAGGGACGTCTTTTCTGGTATCACCAGCCCAGTAGTCAGCACTTCGATGTTGACATGAATATCAATTATGTGGTTATTTTTATAAATTTCCAGTTAACAAAACTTTGAATTTTATGAAAAACTAAGGATTTTCTTATACCAGGAATAGATTTCCTTAGCCGTATTTGGCACAACGTTTTGGAATTTAGGATCCTCAATGCTCTTCAACTTTGTACTTGCTTGGCTTAATAACTTTTTTGATATGAGCGTAACTGATGAGTCTTATGTTTACGAAACGCGCGTCTAACGTACTAAATTATAATCCTGGTACCTTTGATAACTATTTGAGCCCTTTGTTTTCCATTTGATAAGGGACTTTCCGTTTGCAATTTTCATTGGAGTTTTGTGATTTTGTTTTATTGATTTATCAACATAATGTTTTCTTAATGTTTGTTATGAATCATTCCAGTGACGAAACATTGACTTCTTGCTTTATGTATACACCTAAAGGCTAGCAGTTCAATAGCAAAAGTTAACCAATCTAATGAAAATGAAGAAAAACACTTCATAACGTTGTTGCTTCCGGTCCTTTTCTGGATTTAAAGTATTACTTTTAAAAGCGTGCATTTCTTACCAATTAGTCGTTTTTAGTACCGTCAATCGATTAAAAAGATTTTAATGGTAGCATGATATTAAACCCGTGATCTTTTCGAGGGATTTTGGATATTGTTACGTATTATTGTCTGCACGTGTTGTGTGTTAAACACTGCAGGAAATAAGTTTTACATTTTCTACATAAGGAAATACCTGTACAAGGTCAGTCATGTTACAGTGTTTTTTTGTCGTTAGTTTGATGTTGTTGAGTCTTTTACTACGCCATTTATTAAGGGATTTCCAGTTTTTAATTTTCATAGGATTTTGCCACTTTTTATTGTTTACTTTAAATTTTATCCCATTATATGTTTCTTCTTTGGGCATGTACATGTATGTATCATTTTGTTCAGTCTCTTTTGATACCTATTCTAACATCGGACATCGGACTTTTCTTAAACTGAGTTTTACTAGGCATATTGGTGTGTGTTTTTTCAACATTGGCTAGGGGAGGGTTGAAATATCAAAAACCATATTTAATCCCGCCGCATTTTTTGTGCCTGTCCCAAGTCAGGAGCATCTGGCCTTTGTTAGTCTGGTAGGATTTTTTATTTTAGTTTCTTGTGTATAATTCGGTATTTAGTATGACGTCCATAATCACTGAACTAGTATACATATTTGTTTAAGGGTCAACTGAAGGACGGCTCCGCATGCGGGAGTTTCTTGCTGCATTAAAGACCCATTGGTGGCATTCGGATGTTGTCTGCTCTATGGTCAGGTTATTATCTCTTTGACACATTCCCCATTTCCAAACTATTCTGTAGGAGAATAATCAGTCATTGCTTCAAAAATATCAGAAAAACACAACGCAATATTATTGTTAAAAGTTTCTTGTTATATAAACTAAAGCAAAATAAGTCTAATCTAAAGTTCGTCCCGGGAAAAACCAATGAGCGTCACGAAAGACGAATGGCTTTCGTATACATAATATTTCTGTGTGGTGGTGAACTCTATACTTTTTTGTTTCGAAGCTATTTAATCCTGATGTAATGTTGTTTTACTTAAATTTCAATTTACGAGATACGGGGATATATAAAAGAGTATTGAAGCGATCTGTAGTAATCAGGTAACCTTCATCGTGCTATCTATGTTCATCGTTGTCGTTGGTATACATATGAAGGTCAAAAATAAAAGTCAATAATAAAAGGAACATCACTATGTGTGCTTATGTGTAAATACGTTAGTGTGGTGGTTGCGAGGATAGAACAAAACCAAAACAATACACAATTTACACCCAAGGGTCTAAATGAGGATTTTTTAATTTTTCTTTAATTTAAGATCTTTTTTCTCTTCCGATGTTTTGGCATTTATTCTCCATGTCTCACGTTTTCGCAACCCATTTTTCTCTCTTCGCCTTTTAGCGCCCCTTTATTATATGTTTAAGCACCCTATAATTTTATAGTTATACCATGGCACGGTACTTTTCCATCCCAAATTAATTTGTTGGGTTTTGATGTTGTGTTATTTGTTGTCATCGGATTTTGTCAAATGTCTTAACGTTTGTAGTTGTAAATCGTATTTTTTCTGTTGTATTCGTATGTTGTGTTGGAGATAACTACTCATCCAGTTCATTTGATAGATTTAATTTTGGATCAACGAAATTTACACGATATATTTGGATTGCAGTTTGATCAAAAGAAACACTCACACAGCTAGATAATACAATTAATTATCTAATTACTACTAATATTGAATATTAATTAGTATTATGATTTTCACTGTTATTAATATAAGTTAGATAAGTCATACAAATCTAATCTTGAATTTCATCCAAATTCTTTCTTAATTTTCGGAACACGTTTTAGAAATTTATATGTGACGTCACTTTGGGAGTTGCATTGATTATAGCTAACAGGGCTGTGATTTTGCAATGTATTCGTTTTTATTTTAACTAGTCACCACTTCAGTTTAATCATGTATATCTATTATATCGTCATTTTATCAAATTTACTGTTTGCAAAACTATGTATTATTCTTGATTATAATGATGTTTTTGTCCCAGGCGGATAACCCTGGCCTTACGACTTTTTGGAATTTTTGGTCCTCGACGATCTTCAACTTTATAGTTGTTATGGCTTTCAAACCTTTTGTGTGGAAGTAGCGCGCGTGTGGCATATGAAAATTGTTGTTAACCTGTAACCTTTTGATGGCTATTATTCGTTTGATTCTCTGTCCTATATTTTCTACCATTTATCTGTTTATTTATTGTAACCCTGTCGTGTAATGTTGTCATTTTAATGTTATAATTAACACTGCCATTAAAGCGGGAGGTTTGGCATGCCACATAACCAGGTTCAACCCACCATTTTTTTCATAAAATGACCTGTACCAAGTCAGGAAAATGGCCATTGTTACATAATAGTTCGTTTCTGTGTTTTAAATTTCGGTTTTGTTTCTCTGTTGTGTCCCAGTTCTCTTATATTATAAACGTTTCCCTTCGTATTACATGTATTAGTTTGTAACCCTGTTTTGTGTTTTCTCTATCTATTTATGAATTTTGAACAGCAGTATACTACTGTTGCTTTTATTTATAACCCTTTTCTGTTTGGCATTTTATTTTTTTTTGTAAACCTAATATATAAGGATGAGACTTAATAGTGAACAATAAACAATGAAATAGCAATCATAGAACACAAAATTACAAAATACTGACCTCTGGTCAACGTTTGAAACGCAACGATCAATCTGAGACTAGACAAATTATAAATAAACCCACATCAGGTACCACCAATATCTTACATCATTAACATAGATATTTTATATTATGGACGATTGTGAATTAGAAGATACATTTGGGTTTTTTTCCTAAATGTCAGTGACAGACCAATTTATTGAACAATTTAGCATATTGCAAGTGAATGTTGTACGAGTTATATTTATCTGTATTAAATACGTTGCATTAAGTTGGGTGTCCGCCGGAAATAAACTTCATCAGTTAATCTACTAACCAATTTAGATATAAAGTATGACAGTCATGTTAAAGTTAAACAAAAAGAAACAACCACCACACACATCGGATTGGCATTTGTAATACGCGTCCAACATGTCAAACTTGACATAAAATTTCTAAACACCTAAGAGAATAAATAAATGATGTGTAATAACTAAGTTATATCATGCAGACGATTAAGACATCTCAAAGTGTGATTGTGTTCAAGAGACTGTGTATCATTCATTGTTTGAAACCAGGTCAAATTTTGCCAGGTAGGATTTATCTTAAATGCATTCGTCAAGGTATAGATTAGTCTATTTGGATTATGCTTTATCACTTTCTACATATACATATATGGGTCTAGACGGGATACCAGAATAGACAATAATGCCAAACACATCATGCTCATGTGAATAGAAGAAGAACATCGACAAAAATAAAGAATAGAGAATAATTGGTGGAGAATAATGGAAAACAGTAATCGGTACAAAAATGAACGATGCACAGACTAAGGAAATCATCTATTTACTGGAAAATGTAATAATAAAATCATGTTCATGATAATTTACAGAATAAGAGACTTTCAAAAAAGGGCTTTACAATGGTCCCAAGTCCCCAAGCTTTCATTTGGACACATACTACCCAAATATTTCACATAGGAACTATTTGTTTAACATATGTACTACTTTCTTTCCAACCGGGCCTGCATTAATGGGTCTATACATTAAAGATGAAGAAAAATGCTGTAAAAAATTATAGAATACAGAAATTAAAGATCACCATCCAAACCCTCACATATATATATGTATATCATTATAACTACTTTAAATATCAGCACAATGCCAAATCTGCAAGTTTGCGGAAGCAAATGCTTGTTTTTCTCTCGCCAGGATTCGAACTCATGATATTGGGATATCGAGACAACATCGTTTTTACTGTGTTCAGCGCTCTAGACCACTCGACCACCTAGACTTAACTGTTCATTCGGCATTCGGTTACCTACCTGTTCACGCCAGTAGAATCTAGAGTTGTAACACAGAAAATGTTATATTAGACATGAAGATGGAATTGATGACAGATTGCAAATAAATGTTTATCGTAAAGGATCGTATGATACAGTCACAGAAAAAATTATATTTGACGAAACAGTCCAGTAAACTTGACATTTAGCTTCTTTTAGATCAGATTCATAAAGTACAATTAGCTTTAAGATAGAACCTAATGACAGTACATTTAATTCCAGAAAATTATAAGTCACTTTGGATCAGTTCAAAATCACAAAAAAGAAAGAGACTTCATCTCTAAAATTGTATCATCATGCTGAGTTTACCATTTCAGGAAGCTCCCCACTTTACAGGTTACAGGAAACGATCCTTCGTAAAACAATAAAAATACGTTATGTTGGACTTCATAAGTACAGTTCAATCTAGACACAATAGGGCCCTATTATGAACAAAATCTAAATAACAGATGATTTAAATATGTCATGAGAAAAACTTCGTCAATAGCTAAATTTGCAGGACGTCGGCCTCTTCACAAGAATAGATTTATTTATGAAAGCATACAAACATATCAAATGTTACATGAACATGATAAATGAACAATATTTCACCTACAATAGAGCAGACAGACATACTAAATGTTCTATAACCTTTTGAAAAATTTTCTGGAAGCAGGTAACGATTTCAAAAAAATTCACGCAAAATGAAAAAATTGAAAGTGATTTAAAAAAATAAAGCTATTACATTAACATGTTTAGTGAGTTTTCCTGATTTGACTTAAAATCATTCAAATGAAAGTTTATGAAAAAAGTCATGGTCCATGCTTTTGTCGCTAATAAGATAATTAAATGGACGAGTTTATGGTGCTAAAAAGTAAAAAAATTTAAAATTTCGAACATAAAGTCCCTTCTTATCAAATTGAAAAATAAAAAAATCAAACACATTAAACAAATCAAGCAAATGAAAACAAACTGTCATAATCCTGATTTGGTATGGCATATTCTTATGTAGAAACGGGTAAATTAAACCTGGCTTCATCTGACTTATATGACATTTGTATAAAGTTCCATTATATTGACAACAACTTGTGAACAAAACAAACAGACTTTATAATTAAAAGTGTTTATAATATAGGAACAGCTGTCAACCTTGTGTTATAATCTTAATCGCTATACAAGCAAACAAACATGAAACACATGAAAGAAGAATGAAATATAAACTAAGCTTTTTAAAAAAATAATAAAAAAGGATGGTCCTAATACGCTTAAATTCATATATTTATATACATTATTTATATCACATTACTATAAGACGTGTCACGGTACTTTTCTATCCCAAATTCATGTATTTAGTTTTGATGTTATATTTGTTATTCTTATTGGATTTTATCTAAAGCTTAGATCGTTTCTGTGTGTGTTACATTTTAATGTTGTGTCGTTGTTCTCCTATTTTATATAATGTGTTTCCCTCACTTTTAGCTTGTAACCGGGATTTATTTTTTTCTATCGATTTATGAGTTTCAAAAAGCGGGATACTACTGTTGCCTTTATTCATTATTCACTCAAAATTTTTATCAATATAATGTTGTACATTTGCAAGGTATTTAAACTTTAACGTGTTAACTATAGCTAAAATTTAAAAAGTCACTGACCCAAGACGTTTAAGAGAATGTTTACGTATTCAGGTTTAAATAGTAATGGAGAATTATCTTGTAATTTTGCTTTTATCTGTAGTTGTTTTGCTTGGTGCATTATATGGTTACACCGTGGAACAAAAAATCAAAAAAGAAATTAAAGACGAGATTAAAGAAGAAGGCGAATTTGTAAAAATGATATATGCAGAAATATAACACAAAAAGGAAATGAAGAAAATTAGAGATGAATTGGAAGACATAAAATCTCAGTTGCAAGAAAAAGATAATGCTATTAGAAATGAAATAAAACAAAACATGGCAATATTACTTAGAGAATAGTATACCCGTTACGATAACGCATTGCAAGAATTCAATAAAGGTAAGCAAACAAATTAGATTATACTCTAATTCTAATAGTCCATCATCGTTTACCACTCACCTTTAATACCAATTTAATAAAGTTTGCTAAAGGGAGACAATTCATAGTTATAAAAAAGGGTACTGGCTAGGATTGCACTGAATACTTATCAATAACAAATTGTTACGTTGGCCCTTATTGTCAGTTTTCTTTGTTGGGTAAGGAAGATATTAATTCTGACCATAACTATACTAATCGTGTTTATGCTTCATTTGTGTTTTATTGATACGTTAATTAGAATACAATGTATGACGGGAATATAGTAATATTTATGATATAGTTATACACTTTATATCGTTATAATTAATTTGGTGTATTTAATGTCTTCGTTGGTGAAAAGTATTACTTTTATTTTCAATGTTGTCAATTTTTATAGCGACGCGCCCACCCTGATGTTGTGTAATCATACGCTGACATGTGTGTACGTTGTAATTTTTAATACAAATAATATAAATATATATTTTGATAGAAATTTATTTATAATGAATGGCAATAATTTATTTTGAATTTATTGAACAATAAAATAAATTTTTGACTTCGCGGATTACTCATCGTGAAGAGTCAAAAATTTATTTTATGGTTCAATAAATTCAAAATAAATAAAACCCATTTATTAAAACAATTCAATGATACGATTTTGCACACAGATAATATTTTGTATTTACAATGGCAACTTCTACCAACCTGCATCCATTCTTTATGGCACAATTCCTAGCAGCTACCCGTCATTAGAAATCAACCAATGTACAGATGTTTTCGTCGAATTATCACACTAGACTTGTCCACTGTATAATTCACAGCAATTATATTTTGTCATGTAAACAATTATTTTATTAATAGTCAATGTGCATAATTTATCTGTATGTAACCAAAACAAATCAAAAATAAAATGTGTTATGTTATTCTTATATTCAAATGGTTAAAATATAATCTTGTTATGAGAATATGTTGTATGGAGGCCAATGAAACAACACTCAACAGTAGACAAAATGACACAGGAATTAACAAATTTGGGTAGCTGCCCGTCCTCCAACAATGAGCAAAGCTCACAAAAGGTCCCGGAATGACAAATGTTATACAATTCAAACGAGAAAACTAACTCCCTGATTTATGTAAGTATGTTTAGTGCAATTGTAAAAGATTGGTAAACTTCTCACTCTCGTTTTATGTTTTATGTGTTCAGAAGTTTAGTCTAAAGAAAAAACTACCACTGCGGCAGGTATAAACTTTTTATGTATCATCTTGAGTCTGAAGGTATGCCGGCCGTTCCATTAAAGTTAAACCTTTCTGTATTTTCATGCCAGTATAACGTGTATAATGTATCCTTCTGTCATATTAATCTTTGTAATAGTTAATATTTAAATGAAAGACAGTACTCGATACATCTTACTTATAAACATCAAAAATGGAGTAGTAGATTAAAGAAAGTCGCTTAATTTAAGAGTTTGATGGACTGGCATACCTTTCAGCTGAAAATCTACATAATGATAGAATAAACATTATACTAGTTCTATTTTTAATAAATAACTTGGTCCGAGACCACATTTATTTCATAGTGCATTTCTTTTAGAACATAAATGAAAATAAAAGAAATCCCACCTCCGCTTTCTCAAAGAAACTTTTACAGTGTGTTGTACTACTTTTGGGACAAATTATATCAAAATTATAGAAAACTTCATCGGCTCTAACTCAAAATATGGACAATTTTATGTTTAGGACGTCTTGAAATCTTTTGACAGCTTCCGAAGTGCTTATTATAAACCTTTTTCAGCTTGACCAAATCACTACTTTTCTTTAAAATTCTGGACCCAAATTTTTTTACAGTGTTATTTCACCACCCTACTTGCAATTTGAGGCATTGACCATGGAGAAATAAATTTGGAAGGGGTAAAAAAATTAATGGAAAGTAACCCACTGTCAACACTAGGGACTATATTTGTGAACAACGAAAATCAAGGGACAAGAATTGTGGTCTCTGACCACTTATACAATTTTAGCACTATCGTAGAGTTTTTCTATGTTTCAGGGTTTTTTTTAAAGTGTGACTTTCTCATTTTGTTTTTTATGCAGATCCAATGTGCAAAACAGTTCACGATCCTCTCAAGTCAATAATTAGATTTATCTCCGTCCGAAATTTGTATTCCTACCTCTTTACTATTTGCTCCTACATCTCTAGTTAGTAGATAACAATTCTTTTCATATGGAAAATTATTACAATGCACTGTTATGTGATACTGTACAGAAATGCATAGCTTAAACACCAAGTCAGAGGATGTAATGGTATTCGAATAGAAAATGGAAACGGGGAACATGTAAAATGTGTCAAAGAGACAACAACCTGTCCAAAGAGCAGGAAACCGCCAATAGCATGTATGTCAATAAAAATGTACGGTGTTCTATATAAGTTGTGAAGTAGGTTCCTTGTGTTGTAATTCCTTGTCACAAATTGAGCAGCCTTGTACATTTTCTAGTTGCTGGATTAGCTGCTGTTGGTATGGATCCCAGCCAGACCTGGCATACTCGCAGACAGGCCTTGTGAATGTTGTGTAAGCCTGGCTTTTTACCTCCTTATGACACTTCCTGAGTTTCATGCGGAAGAATCATACTGATGATGTGCCTTTCGCTGTCGTCTTGTTGATGTGTGCTCGATACAACAGATCACACCAAGGGTCTTCAAACCTGGTAGGCTTTAATAGGTAGGACGATGATTAATACGTTAGTCAATATTGATAAGCTGCGTTTCTTGTAGATGTGTGTTGCGGTTCATGTCTGTGTGTGAAATGCCAACTGCTAATCTTATTCCCATTTGTCTAGTTTCATTTTGATGGAGTCGCTGATAGATCTAAAAGGCTGATAGATCAGGCAAACATCAACAATGTGACCCTGGCATCGACAGATTTAGGGAGTTCGTTTATAACAAAGGGAAAGAGCATGTGTCCTTTGGTAGTACCCTTTGGCACCCATCAAACTTACTCTGCTTCGTGTAATGATGTACTCTCAACTAGGACATGATTATACGATTGTCAAAGAAGCTCTTATCATATTGTATATACCTGTTCACGACGCATGCAAACTTATTGAACCAGCGATGCCTAAATAGACAGCAAAATGACAGTTTATAGGCGTAAGAATAAAACAGACTTATGTAACAAAGTCCTTATATTGAACATATGTTGCAGTGGTGAGATAATTCATCTGTGATATATGTGACACCAAAACCAATGCTCAATTAGTACATAGTGGTCTCAATACACTCAAGATAAATGTCAGTGCTATTTAACGAAGCTTTCTTAGTGAGCATACCCACTGCAGAGGTATCAATCAAAGAACACATTTGTTGCGTTCAGATAAATGCTATAATTTCCACCACTTAGTTCAGCTTTTGAATATGGATGGAAAATGAGGAATATTCTAGTACTTTTTTTACAAGACCTTTTTTGTAAATGCAAAGGTAAAACTATCTGTAGCAAATCTTGTGTGTTGGGGTGCTATTATTGATTACATTTTTTTTATTTGTCGTATGTATACAATTCTTCACCTTAAGTTTGTAAACCATGCGCATGATTGTTCTGTGGTTTATGACAGTTTAACGGTATGCTTTGAACAGACAAAGAACAGACACGTACTACCAAGTTGGTTGATTGCTTTTTTTTTATTTTTAAAGGACTAGACCAAGATATGCAAATACTTTACATTCATTATATTATTATGTCATAAGACATTAAACATTACCAACCAGTCTGAAAAACATTCCCTTCGAATCAATGTTATATAAAATATTAACATAAATATGGAGATGTGGTATGAGTGCCAATGAGAAAACTCTCACTCCAACTCACAATGTGTAAAAAGTAAACAGTATAGGTCAAAGTACGGTCAACAAGGAGCTTCGGCTGAACCGAACAACAAGCTATAAAGGGCCCCGTGACTAGTATGAAATAATTCATATTAAAAACGAAAACGAAAAACACTTATGAACCACACCAACAAGCGACAACCACTGAACAACAGGTTCCTGGTGTGTTTATACAATTGTCAATCAAGAAATCTAATCGCATGGACATGGATAAAAATAGTGAATTAGCGAACTGCAATACCGATAAACAACTAAAAACATCAATTGACCGATAAACAAAACGGACAACCTTTGAATTTTAGTGAACATTGAGTAAATATACCCTTTAAACCAAATGTTATACCATATGTAAGTACTGTATTCATACAACTTAAATTCATTCTCGTTGTGAGATATTTCATATGAGCAATCGTTTAATTAAAACTAAACGGCAATAAATAAATACCTTCAAATGCACCAATTAGACACATAATTTAAATTTTCTAGTTTTCTGATTTACTTTTCGATTAGTTATTCAATATTTTGTTCTTTAGAATCATTATATATATTGATAAATGTTTATACTTTTAAAATAAGGAAATATAGCTGCATTTATATGTCAAGTAATCTTTGTTGGTACTGGTCTTGAATTTGAAACATTTCGTAAGATTCCTGTTTTAAAAAATCAATGACACTAACGTTAATGTATGACTGCTCCGACTTTGCGAGTTTCTTGATGTGAAGACTATTCGACACTACCGTAGTTATGCATATACGCTACCGATTTTAGTTTAACAGCACTACAGTTTGTGTCTAGAATTACTTTCGTCGAATATTAAAGTACTTTAAGAATTGTTTTTGAAAATTCATAGAAATGCGCTGTTTATAATTATATACAAAACATTTTTTATTATTATGATTACATCTTAAATCATAGAACTATAAGACACTCAAGTAGTTCACAAATTTGAAATAGAAGACACACATCATGTTTATTTATATTTTCAGTATTTCAAAGCACAACACGGTACAACTGCAAAACAGTTTTTATAAAATTTGACAAATTATTAAATCCACTTGTATTTTTTTCTATCTGATGAGTTCAACCTTTTTCAACTGATTTTTATAGTTCGTTCTTATGTTGAACCGTTATACCACTGTCCCAGGTTAGGGGAGGGTTGGGATTCTGCTAACATGTTAAACCCCGCCATATTATGTATGTCCCAAGTCAGGAGCCTGTAATTCATTGGTTGTCGTTTGTTAGAGTGTTACATATTTGTTTTTCGCTCATTTTCTTGTACTTAAATTAGGCCTTTAGTTTTCTCGTTTGAATTGTTTTACATTGTCATTTAGGGGTCTTTAATAGCTGATTATGCGGTATGGGCTTTGCTCATTGTTGAAGGTCGTAGGGTGACCTATAATTGTTAATATCTGTGTCATTTTTACTTCTTGTGGAATGTTGTCTCATTGGCAATCATACAACATCTTCTTTTTTTTATATTTGTAAAATTTGACAAATAAGTAGAACATAAAAAAGGGATATTGTTCACATTAAAAGTTACAGGTTGCACTTCTGTTTATACGGACAATGCAGTTTTCAATAGGAACACCTTTAACGGCTGAAACTGTACGACTTTGTGTTAATCTAATGTTACTTTTACCATGTTTACTATATCAAGAGAGATAACTCTATTTCATATTTCTACAATTTCTCACTTTCTATAGGAGTGAGTTCTCTTCCTTTTAATGGTCAATTGTGCAACATGTGCTAATAGTTATTAAATTATTAAAACGTATTAATGTCTTTCTCAGTGCAATAACACTTTTACCAAAATAAATCGTAAAAAAATATATCCCAAAAAGGTAACGCATATGCAAATATATCCTTTCAAAAGTCAAAATACAAATGCATAGGGTTGTGCGGCATATTTTAACATAAGACCTTATAAGAGTTTAGACTTATTTAAAAATTCTGTACTACACCTCTTTTCACTTAACGTCTTCCTCGAAATTCAATTTTGCCGCTATGCAAGAGGTACTTCTACTTGTAACATATCTACGAGATGAAATATATAGATCATATATGGGAACCACACGTAGGTAAACAAAGCAAAATATCAATGCATATTATATATATCCCCAAAAAGAGGTGTGGTTTGTGAAACAGCAGTATTTACGATATACAACATACAACTGAAAAGTCATTTTCATTGCTTCACTGATAAGTGTAATGTTACAAGCTGTGTTATCAGGCCACTTTCTCGGAAAAAGATAGGAATGCGTTATCATAAAACAGTCACATTATTATCCTCTGTCCAAAGTCAAGATCCACTATTCAAGGATAGTAATTTGTATTACTTCCATAATTTTTTTCGTTACTGTTTCAGTATTAATCCAGTAGTTGTTTTTTTCTTCTATTTAATTATTTTATCATAGCTTCATATAAAGTGGTTAAATCTTTTTAAGTGAATATAACATGTTTAATAATATTTAAATATAAATTGTCGATCGATCCACTTTGACTATGAAAACAAATTTCACAAGATCTAAAGTACACTTACATACGACATTTAATGTCTTTAAATTATGTTTTTATTTATTCACTTTCACTGTCTTGTAATTCAGTTTTGAAAGAAAAATCATATATATTTCTTTTATGTAAATATTAAAAATCCAAGTATCTTGGTCCCTAGTGTATTAGTTCGAGACAAAAAGTGAATATATTTCAATATATATTCGAATCTATTAAAAGGTCTGAGAGATTTCTTGTTGTGTAGAAAAAGTGTATTTGGGATACATCCATGTCATCATTATCTTCATTTTTTTAAGTTATTTTTGTATCATTTTTTTTCAATTGAAAGACTCGTAAAGTATTGTATATTTTGAATTATTGCATGCTCATATTAATATTATGTTGTAATTTATTGTTATTCGGAGCGGACTTCATAAGTATGGCTTACTTGTGTCCAATCCATATCATTTTACTTTGAGTAAATAAAATATGTTTAAACTAGTTCGAGGTTGAAGTTAACACAGCAATATAAAAAAATCACTTCTAACGTTATTTCCATCAAGTTATTCATACACCTGTAATATGTTCTTAATTATAACAAAGTTAAAAAGCTGTATGCCCAACGGAATCCTCGTATTGTTCAATTGTTGTTATTTTTGTAACATAACTAGGGACTTGTGCATTATGCTTCCTACCAAAACATAACTCCATCAATGACATTCTGAGATTCCTGTTTCCTACTCCGTATATCATCGGATTAACTGTAGAATTGAAATAAGCAAGAAACACGACAGGATACCAGTATACCGGATATCCGGAAGATATGCATTGCTCAATAACAGCAATAGTAAAAGGTGTCCATGATACTATGAAATAACCGACAGTTACTATCAATACACCGACAATTCTTAACTCTCGTATGTTGTTAGTGTTTTTCTGTTTATAGATTCGAAAGTTCCTACATCGAATTTCTTTTACATGACGACAGGCTATTTTCAATATAGTTCCATACAAGAAAGTCATTATTAAACAGGTAACGCCAATAACTGTGAACACAAATGCAATGTAAGGACAGGAAAGTAGATCAAGCGTAGAGCATGATTGGTCGGAGGAATTTCCGGTGGAAAATATGTCCGAAGTTGTAAAGGGTATTACGGACACACAAAGTGGAACAGTCCAAGCAAGGACAATTAATACGGCTACTTTATTACTTGTTATAATAATAACATAACGAAGCGGATACACAATTTTCACAAATCGTTCCAATGCAACTACCAGCAAATGAAGTATGGATACAAGTGGTATATATATCATCATGACCTGATGTGCTAAGCAACCATACCCAACAATAGTAAAGTTTGTCTGTACAGTACGGGCTACTTCTACAGGTGCTATTGTCGCTCCTAATAAGAAATCGCTGATTGATAAACTGGCAATGATAATGTTACTATTCGTGCGAAGACGTCGTTTACGAAATATAATCCAAACAAGTAGTCCGTTAGTTGAACAAGACGATATCCCAAGAACGACATAAGCAACATACATATAGGGAATTGTACTGTAAACCATGTTTGTTGTCTATTCTACTACCGTTGACTTTTGTTTCAAGCGATTATAGAGTCTGCAATATTTCTGGAAAATTGTTTGTGTTATAACTGTACAGCTGTTCCAGTAATTAAAGCACTGTGATTTGAAGATTAAAATGTGAGTTTCGGAATACCTGTTTAATATTTCACTAGTTTCTATTTAATGTTTTCCATATGTGTTCAGAGTATGGAAGAAAACTTGCACTTCCTTGTAACAATGAAACGGATATAAAAGCTAGTGTTTGGTAATTGTTATTTTGTAATGACGAACCATAGTTTAACACGTTCCAGACAAGGATTCCTCATCTACGTTGCAAAATTACATTTTATATGGTCTTTAATTCTGATCCATGAGGGTGAAAGACTGTTCAACAGGATACATTTCAAATCCTTTCACATCCAATTAATCCCTTTTGTAAATATCCTGTCAGTTTGAAGCATTTACGTAAGCAACGTCTGTCAATAGAGGTTCCTGGAGGCATTATATTCTTTTTTTATTTTTAATGTCAAATGGTATTTTCACAAATTCATTTAAAATGTCTTCATATTGTTTAACCGGAAAGTAACAACATTGTATAGATTTTTAATTGAAAATGTCTGTGTTTTGAAATGTTAATCTTTCTTTTTGCTTAATCTATTCGTGTAGAACGATTGTGATAGTATTTTACCACTAAAGACATTACTTAGTTTTATATTTGTAATAATAAAAGGTTTTGAAATTATCAGACGTTTTAAAAATATTTTATATATCCATATTAATTAATAGTTGCCTAGGTGTTTTTATGAATATTTTCATAAAATCTCGAGAATACATTATTGTTATCAGTAGTTGTTTGTTCTCGTTATGATTTAGACAGAATAGCTATTGCGAAATGACAAAAAAAGGGAAAGAATGGACATCAAACCATGAGCACAAAAACAAAAGTATTAAAGAATATAAATCTAGCTGTGAAAGCGGAGATGAGTCTTGTTGCTTCAGTCGGGTAAGGAGTTGCTCCTTTACGAACGACGCAAACCGTATACATCATGCAATTGAAACAAAATTGAGAATGAAAATGGGGAATGTGTCAAAGAGACAACAACCCGACCATATAACAGACAAACTCAGAAGGTCACCAATAAGTCTTCAATGAAGCGAGAAATTACCGCACCCGGAGGCGTCCTTCAGCTGGCCCCTAAATAAATATATATACTGGTTCAGTGATAATAAACGCCATTCTAAACTCCAGATTATACACATGAAACTAAAGTAAAAAACAATACAAGACTTACAAAGGCCAGAGGCTCCTAACTTGGGACGGGCGCAAAAATGCTGCAGGGTTAAACATGTTTATGAGATCTCAAACCTCCCCTTAAACCTCTAGCCAATGTAGTAAAGTAAACGCATAACAATACGCACATTAAATTCAGTTCAAGAGAAGTCCGAAAACATTTCAACTAGAAAACACACAGTCAACTTTTTTTTCTAAAAGGAGGTTTGTTATACCATAATCATGTCAGCAAACCAAACTGAAATCTTTAAAAAACAACAATGAAGCCAACGACCGGTCTTGAAATAGACATATCCTCAAACCCTAAGTCATATATTTCTTTATTGCTTTTACGTGTTCTACAAAAAAAATTCCCATTACATCCTTATTTAAAACTTATTTCCAAGCAAGCGATTTCAATAATGAACGGAAACTTGTTAACAGAGAGATAATGAAATTTGTATACCTTTGAATGCAGGTATTTCCTTTCAACATCACGTACGCAGCTTTTTGTACTCATCATCTACCATACCATATAAACGGTAATTAAATATTTTTCTATGTTTTACAGCCTCGCTAATCAGAAACAATAGCTATATACAGCACGTCAAGCAGTCGTTTACCTATAGCAGATTAACCAAAATTAAACATTAGCTGCGCTTGGTGTTTATATTATTTATCTTATTGATACTGTCTTTTTGATACTATGATTTATTAAATTGAAAACCAAAATTAGCTTTTGACTAAGAACGGCCTCATTCAAAACAAATAAAGTATAGATTTTCAATTACACAATTGTTCATTTCAATATAAAGTAGCAAATAAACTTATACATGGAATTATATTTTAAATCATCCGTTTCTATATACAAATTTATGTATCACTCTTAAATATGTTCATTGACCCCCCCCCCCCCTCCCCCACCCCCTAAAACAGATTTGTCAATTAGCATTTTCCAGTCAAATTTGTGCATTATTTTTCCTACACTTAAAAGAGGGACGAAAGATACCAAAGGGACAGTCAAACTCATAAATCTAAAACAAACTGACAACGCCATGGCTAAAAATTTAAAAAGACAAACAAACAACAGCACACATGACACAACATAAAAAACTAAAGAATAAACAACACGAACCCCACCAAAAAACTAGGGTGATCTCAGGTGCTCCGGAAGGGTAAGCAGATCCTGTTCCACATGTGGCACCCGTCGTGTTGCTTATGTGATAACAAATCCGGTAAATAGTCTAATTCGGTAAGGTATCCACTTTTGTGACAACCAAAATACTCAAAAAGTTCAGTATTTATATGTCAAATGCGACCTCAAACATTTCTACGGTAACCAAAACACAATTGAAAACATTAACAAAAATGACAAAAAAACAAAACCGAGAATTAGGACACCAACGCAAACGTAATCTCGGTTATGAGTCACAAAACATTAAATGCAATGCATATTGTAATAATAGAGCCACGTTCTATAAACTATAAAGAACCTTTGCATGAACAATTTGTTGGGTTTTGTCAAGGCAAAATCTAGGCCTTATACAAGTATATATATCTTCAAGTCGCATATTAGTAGTTATAAATAGTGTGCTAGTGACCTAATACGGTATATATGGGGTCAGTAAATTGCATATGGAATTTACTGACCCCATATATACCGTATTACGTCACTAGCACACTATGTAACGAATTTATCGCATCGACTTTCTTAACATGTGAAATTTAGACAAGTGACCTATCAAAATGAGGAAGTCTTCAATACTGTTAGCATTAAGAAACTACTTCCATTGGTCCTACAAAACAGATGCCAGCAATGACAACTTTTTAAGTTTAAATGTGTTTTATGAATTTATTTCAATCTTAATCATCAATTTCTTCGTATGTTGAAACCTTTAAGACTTTTTTCCCAGTACCGTTTTGTTTTTATAAAGGGACGTAACACCACTACTAACCGTGTATGAAATAAGCCCCGCCTCCCTACTAACCTAATATGAAATATACACGGTCTCCAAGCGGACGCTTTTAACCAATCATATTCCTAGAAATGTATAGGAGGTAAGATAATGATACATCCATGTCTCACGTTACTTCAAAATCTACTTCTGTATTCATTTTCTATATTTCTTGTCCTGGATATTCATAAAATATTTGCAGCATAGCGAGCAATATCTAATCACCTGTCAACAGTTGTATCATTGAAAGCAGTTAGACGACAACATATATGTAGAAAAATCCGGAAATTCCAAATGTTTAACCTTTGTTTCGTATTATAACAATGTGCGTGCTGTGTCTATTATGGTTATATAGCCATTAAATAGTTTCCTATATCTTACTTAAACCGTCTTTGAAAAGTTCTTTTAGAGACACAGAAATCAATTAATGATCTTAACATATATAACTTAATTACACTCTAAGCTTTGAAAAGGAATTGTTTTGATACCAAATTCAGACAAAAATCAGAAAATGATTTCCGTAACTATTTGAGCGATTAGCCTATGCGTGTGATGGTTTATTATGTTCGTGTATATTAGTTCAATGCCATGTCAATTACCTTGTAGAAATTATAAGGAGAATATCATTTTAATGCAATGTTATGTTGAAAAAATCCAAAACAAAATCCGCACGTAGCTGATTAAAACAATTACTTAGAGTTCTATTTAAAACAGTTAATGTTGATTCATTAGCGAGACTCAATGACAAGAAAAACTAAACAAACCTAATGTAAGGAAACTTATCCATTATAATAATGCATATGCATGATTGTCTTTGAAATTCTTAATTGTCAGACTTCGGTTCAACGAACTCCGCAATAGCAATACGAAAAACTAGGGGGGATTAACTAAAAAGCAGTATTAATAATGAGTCCAACATCGTTAAATTATTTTGCACACCAGTGGCTTATGCTCGTTGCCTTGTTCCTGTTGACGGAGGGCTGACATGCTGTAAATCGTTAGATTTATCGCCAATGTGTAATTAAATGTGAACTTGACGACAGTATTGCTTGAGATGGAATATCGAACAACATTGATGAAAAATATAGTATCAAAAACATCATTTTTTTAAAAAAAACAATTTAAAGCCAATACTTATTAAATGTATTTCGTGGAAAATAAACAGTCCCAATAGCAGAAGCAGACGACTTAAGTACCAAAAAAACATGACAAAAAAACATAAACTAAACCATCCTATTTTCAATTACACTTATTTTGAGTTATAATGGTAGGCCTTTTGTTTCTATGTGTCTGGTAATTCGATACATCACGACTAAACTTTTAACAGGAATTGTAGTAGATTAATAATAGTATCATTACCCCATCTCCTTTTAACTGGGAATCGAGCAATATGTATGTATTGTTTTCTATACGAAAAAAAACAGAAAAAGATCGACAAAAAGAAGTTTTCTCCTTAAATTTTAATATGACGTCTCAAAATCCATGGCTATGCAAACATGGCAAACACCCTAAATGTGGCGTCCACCCAATGAATATTGTACAATAATTACATTAAATGTATGTTTCACTATAATACGTTATTCTGATTGGCTAACTGTACATCACGTGTTATTCCTTAAACAGTTGTATCACACAATAAAACTTTTCATTCATGATGACACGAGGTCCCAAAATAAAGTGCACAGGTAAATGAAATAAAAACTTGATAAAAGGCGTGTTTTCATGATCCTATAGGTACAAATGTAATTATAAGTATTGAATGCTTTTTTTGTAACTTTATAGGGTTGTAAAAGCGTTGACCGTGCGCACATTTTTAGTATGAAGTGCTTCCGCGCTTCATACAAAATGTACTTCGGTCAACGCTTTTACACCCCAATAAATTTACAAAAAAAGAGCATTCAATTCTTAAATAAAGATTGGAAAAAAAGTACAATATATACAATGCAGTAACAGTTATTTTAATTCTTTTAACTTTTTTTTGTTATGAATGTATTGCCAGTAAGTACTCCAACAATGCATTTACAATATGTGCTATAATGTTTTGCTGTAATGAAAAGTAAAATCACAAAAAGGTGTAAATAATTCAAATCTAAGTAAATCGATATGAGAAATTATGTAATATTGTTTATTGTGTAGTAAACAACATGTATTTTTGCTGACGTTGGTTGTATTTGCAGGAAACGTATTTTGTAAAAACGAGTTTATAAACATCCGTACTTAAATTATTTAGACTTGACAATTAAGGCTCCAACTCTAACAAGCACTACAAGGATGGATTCAAGGAAGGGTGTGTTTCTGTTCTTAATGCTATCGTGTTTCAGAGGTTTGTAATCTAACGCATTATTGCACTGTTAATTCTGAATTTTTTTCGATTTTTTTTTTCGAAAATGGCGACGAGATAGCTTTCGAAATGGAGATTGGAACTCACGTTTCCTGAAATTGATCTTAATCTATTTATGTGAACCAATGGAAAAATTAATACACGCAGAACTTTACCTTGTTATTTATAGCTAGCCTTTGATTTGGAAAGTGAAATATTGCATTATGTTAAGTGATTTACTAGCGAAAATTGTATTACACATTTGTTACATTATTACTTAAGAACTTTCCTTTGCGTTTCCCTTTAGACATGTGCACAGCATCAATGAAAAAAGATCGAAAATACAAAGACTGCACTGAAATACTGGACAAAACTGAGACAAAGCTGAAAAGCGGTGCATTCAAGATATACCCAGACGAAACCAAATCTGTTCAGGTTTATTGTGACATGACTACAGATAGGGGAGGATGGACAGTATGTTGATTAATAACTTTCTTTCTTATTTTTCCGTACGTTTAATGTTAGATCGCATAAATAGAAGAAAGAACAGATGAACAGATTTACTAAAAACAATGAGAAATTATGATTTAATTTAAAGTTTAACACCAAAAGAACTTCTAAAGGAAATAAAAGAGGGTTCAATTACCAAAGCGCACGTGAGTGAAGCAATTTATTTATTGTTAAATAGTTCATTAAGAATTGTCTTGAAGGTATCTTCCAAAGTCGACATCGTATTGATAAATCGATATAACGACCATGTTATAACATTATTTTACTATAATTCTTACTTGTGAATAATAATTATTCACTTTATTAAGTTAATCATTTAAACATGGATATCATATGATTGTTTAAGTTCTTTTTATAGAAACTCTTGATTTATGTTTCCCCTTTTCAACCTTCATTGTGCTATTACCAGGACCATACGCGTAAATTCGGACCATATGAGTTTATTCGCAGGTGGTCATAAATCATACGCGTATGTTATAAATACTCATATAGTCTGGAACATATATATGTACATGTATATATGGTTTTGTATTGCTGTATGCAATACGATAAGAGGTATACAAAAATAACGTGTTATGCAGTTAAGGGGGTTCGCGGGTCTAAACCATTTATATAGGATTTCTCTATATTTTTCTATAAATGAACTTTATCTTATAGTTAATAGAAAAATAAAATAAAAAAGTGGGGTCACCGTTCATTTGCGCTCACAATCTGCCTTCGAAAGAAGCATACATTTTTGTAAAGGCGGTTTTTTCTGTTGAAGTAATAGTAGAAATAAAGGTAATATCGAAATAAAAAAAAGAAATTTATTACAGAAATCGCTAAAATTTTACAATAATTTAGTTAAGTACAGCTTATATGGAAATTATATTAAAAAAGATAGGTCACCGATAAGTTGAAAAAGATATTTCAATTTTAGAGCCAAAAAATGGCATTTTTCACCAAAGGGAGATAATTTGAAACTTTTTCAATGACGTATACATTTTGAAAGTCATCGGGGGATAACACGAATTGATTGTTTTGAATGATTTTTGTACCATATGATAAAGTAACAACTACAAAAGGAAATAAATAAAATTTGTAATGAAAAACAAATGTTTGATTTTTTTCTGAAATTTTTATACCCTCGAGCCTCCTTAATTATCTAGATTGCATTTTACTTGTATAACTAAGTGAGTAAGTCTTTAACAATTTTTAATAAATAATAAAATCATTTAACTTCTTAAATTAGGTTATTCAGAGGCGTATGGATGATTCGGTTAACTTTCAACGTAAATGGTTAGATTGTGAAAATGGATTCGGGGACATCACTAGAGAATTCTGGATCGGTATGTTACTAATTGATTTGGAAAATGGAGAAATAAAGGGGTATATAATTTTAATTTGTAACAGAGAAAAAAATATGTGTTTTGATTTTGAATTTTCCTCGCAGTTCAGTATTTTTGTGATTTTACTGTTTGATAGTGTGAATCAAAATTAAGATTTACTGAAACGCAAATGAATTTAAGGATTTGAGCATTCGTACACAAAAGAAAGAGTGTGATGATAATTTTGAAAAGGAAAAAATAGAGCAGCATTACTATTTTTTTAAGTTGAAAACATGTGCGATTCTATCAAACAAATATTTTATCAACATTCTAAATAACTTGATTACTTTAGGCAATGAGTTAATTCATAAGTTGACTCCAAGTGGACAGTATGAGTTGAGGATTGACATTTATGATACAAAGAAATACAAGAAGTTTGCTGTGTATAAAACATTAATTATCAGAGATGCAGCATCGAAGTACAAGTTAACTGTTGGTGACTATTCAGGAAATGCTGGTAAATGCCTTAAACATTTACTAATCATGCTAATGAATAGAAATTACTGTTATTATCTGATGTTTAAAGTCAAATTAAAAGGGTATTACAAGTACTGTTGAAAAATATATATTTTTAACAATATATTGCATTGTATTTTGCAATGTTTTGAAAAATGTAATATAAAAAAATGTCCCGACTTTGTAATAATGACAAAAGAATACATTATATGCACTCGCATCGTGCATTACAATGTATAATAATACGATCTTTTGAATACTGATATTTTAGCTATACAAGACTTAATAAGTATCTCATTTGCGACAACAGTCATAAGGGTGTTGCGATTATGTCTTAAAAGCTTGCGTTGGAATCCCTCTGAGAGAACATTATAATAAACCAAATTTGAATGCAAAAGCCTGCTTCATATGCGTCAAGGCCAAATTACTGTAAATTGTTCTTAATACCCGTAGCATCAGCTAACAAACAACAAAAATACATCGTAAATTTGTAACAAATAAATCTACAAATGTATATAAAAAAAATAAATGATAATGTATGAAATATAACATCGGTACCCTCTGTGAAATTTTGTGGTAAAATTATTTATATGCATATACAGTTCCCACACTACTCCTATACAACTTGAACCATGTTCCGATTCTAGATAAAAGAGACGATTTTAAGCTCATTTTACTGTTTCAGTGTGTCAGAGCGTGTGTCAAGAGTAAATTAACTAATTATTCCCGGAATGATGCTCATGTTTCAAAATTACGGCTTGTCAGTTTTTTTATCCTCGTTATACTTGAGATCATCTTTGTCTACCACAATTATCCTCATATATTCCAAAAAAACTGGCGACATGTTTGAAAATATGGTGCACGTTTACAAAACGAAACACCGTGTATAATATTCCGATCATCGGATTCGTATGTTCTATGAAACACATGTTTATAATTATTTGCATACCCCAAATGTTTAATTATTTCAGATAACATCTTGGTGAGTAGCAATGGTATGAAATTCACCACTATCGACCAAGACAATGATAACCTTGAAAACGGTAACTGTGCACGACTGAATAGGGGATCTTGGTGGTATAGCCAATGTGTTGGTAGTGATCTCAGCAGCAGATATGGGTCTATTTGGGGAGGATATACAGATATTAATTCAACAAGTATGATGATCAGAAAATTATCAGTTGTTTTTCATAGAAAAATAAATAGAGATTTCTAATGTGTTCGTTTTTTAATCATGCTGTTATCATAATGCTTTTTTCTTTTATAAAAATACAGAATACCAGTTTCAAAATTATAGGTCAGTAACTACCAAATACATGTGTTTCCTGACATACTCACTACCATTAGTATCATATTATTAATTATTGTCTCTAATTTCAGATAAAAGTATCATTGTTTTTATAGACTATCACTTTTAAGATTGCTTTTTTGTGAATTTTTCTCGTTTAATATTTTGGACTTCCGTCGCCCGTCGTCGTATGTTAATTTTTACAAATTTTTCTAAAACTGCTGAGCAAAATTAAAACAAACTTGACCACAATTGGGGTAACTAGTTTTTAAAACTGTTACAAATAGAGAAAATCTGATATGAGAAGAAAATGTATGTTCACATTGGTGAGCACTACAAATTGTCTATACACGTCAAAAATGTCAGACGATTTCTTATAGAAGATATAGCCGTTAATTGACAAATTTTAACATGCTTTTCATTTTTGACTTTTATCGTTAAAAGTTTAATTTCTCAGAACATGAATGAAATAAAATGAAAAGAAAATGTGGTATGATTGCCATTTAGACAAAATTCCACAAGAGACCAAATGGCGCAGATAATAACAACTATATTTCAACATACTGCCTTCAATCATGAGCAAAGCCCATATCACATAGTCAGCTATAAACAAACATGTTTCTTGAATAATTCCACATAACGAAATATCAGCAATGAGAAGAATTTTTATAAAAATTGATATTTTTTTAGTTTTTAGTGACTTGTTCATGTTGTTGTACAATGGAGTGATCTGAGCAGTTTTCTATCTGTTTTTGTAACCAATGTCTTTGCATATTATATTGATAAGAAATCTAAAAAAATATTTTTCATTGAAAAAAAATGGAATTTTAAAAATGTATCGTCCTCCTTACAATACCTATGATACCTCATTTCCTGTGTCCATATCATTATTGTGACCACACTCTCATTTCAACACTTGCCAATTTTATCGGAATCACCTGGAGTTGTAAATTCTGGCAAACTTCGCATGACAATAAGAAAATTTGGTATGACACAACTCTCTACCAGAGACCAAGAACGTAGAAATAGTACTAAAGAAATGGTTATTTTAAGTAAAACAGTAAATAAAATGGAAAATGCAACAAAGAATGTGTCATAGAAAGAACTTCCATTCCATAGAACAGACAACCTAAAAGGCCACCGATGGGGCATGAATACAGCGAGAGTACCCACACCAGGAGACAAGCTTAAGCTGAACCTATACCAAAAATGTGTAATTGTTCAGCGAAAATGGACATCACACACACTTCGAGTTATATAAATGAAAGTCAAACATGTAACAATATTATAAGAACATGTGTTACGCTAGAAGAACAAGCCGTACATACTAACCCAAATCATAGAACCCATGAAACCAATACTACTTAATAACCCCACCTAAAACTAGGGGTGATCTCAGGTGCTCCGGAAGGATAAGCAGATCCTGTTCCACATGTGGCACCCGTCGTGTTCTTATGTTATAACAAACCGCTAAAGAGTGTTCGGTAGGTCATATTCATGAAAGGGAAGGTGATTGTAGTTACAACGTAAGGAACATATCCGATATTGTAAAACGGTTATTTCATAACGACCTACATACGGGTATTTGAGCCACCCTTGCTGTCAAGTTTGTATGTCAAAGCAACACTGGTAAAAGACAGATAAACAACGCCAGTGGGATCAGTTTTGCTGAACGGGATGTATAAGTACGAATCCACGTCCTTCCAAATTTGGACGTTAAGAGCAATTCCTCTTGTAGGGATACTACCACGTTCTATATACCTCATGGAAAACTTACATCAATCGTTTGTGGGGTACGTACCTAATGTTTTGCTACAAGGCAAACTTTAGTCCTTATACAATTTTTAAATATTTTCAAATGGGAGATGAATGAATTCGTGTCGAACATTTCTGTAAAACCTACCTCGTGTATTCATTTTCTATTGAACAGTCATGAACTATTTGCAACTAGACATCAGGCGAGCAATATTCAATCACCTGTCAGCAGTTTTATCATTGAAAGTATTAAGACGATGATATATATGTTCAATTGTCATTTATCACTTTCAGATCCGTTCATCATCCGTTTTATCCGTTATACGTCCGATAGAAGTCCGTTTCACATGCGTTCAACATCCGTTTTATCCATTAGACGTCCGTTAGAAGTCTGTTGGAGAATTTATTTGCCAGACCTCAAACGGGTGTATAACGGACACGTAACGGATACAAAACGGAAACGTAACGGACGAGTACCGTATAAAAACGAACGCCTAAAGGAAGTTCAACGGACATTTCATCCGTTGGACGTTCGTTCAAAGTTTTGACCTGCTCAAAATTTTCCACCGGACAGAACGGACGTCGACGGATAAGAACGGACGTTAAACGGTCATGAACGGATTGAAAAAAAATTATCCGTTAGTCGTCCGTTCGAGGTGTGACCGAGGCTTTATGTATTAAATACAGGAGGAATTAGCTCTACATACAAATGTAAGTAAAAGCCTGTTCACAGTCAAGAATATTACAATGATCTATTTTTTCATTAATTTATTGTGTTTGAGCTATTGATTTTGCAATTTGATGCGCATGATGACGACTTCCCGTATTAATTTTTTTATATTAATTTAATTTTTGTTAATTTCATTGTTTTCTTTTTTTCACGGTATCTGTTTCTTCTTTATGAATGTATGTATCTTATCTATTTGTTTTGTGATAATAATCAGCTGTTGCTTCGCAATATCAATTTGACTCAATCAATATATTGCTATACAAATGATACTGTTTTTAACAGCAATATCCGTGTACATGATTTATCAACCCCAAAAAAGTCTATGACAGGTAAACAGATTAGTCACATCCCACACTAGTGTTGGTGGGTAAATGATGTGCTTCTCAAAGAATATCCAAAATGGATACAAATATAGTGTCTTAGTGAGGGATTCATCCTACTAACATGAGCAACACAATGGGTGCCACATGTTGACAAAGATCTGCTTACCCTCCTTGAGCACATGAGTTCAATCCCAGTTTTTTTTCGAAACTATATATGTTGTCTTCCTTTCCACATGAGTATAATCTAGAGTTGTAACACAGAAAATGATATATTAGGCATGAAGATGGAATTGATTGCAGATAAGATAAATGTCTAACGTAAAGGATCGTATAATACAGCCACAGAATTAAGTAAAGTAAACTTTAACCTTTAGGCGAAGTAGATTTTTTAGATATTTCATATGTGGTCTTGTGATCAAAAAGTAAAGCTTTAATAAGAACCGATTTGTTAAGTAAAATTAGCTTTCTCAAAGAACCTCGAGACAGGACATTTATTAAATGTAATTCTGATATGACGTGCTTCTTTCGCTTTGTGAATAAACCCATGCTCTAAATCCAATAAAATGTGTTTGCACATGCGTATATTGACTACTGCAGAATAATGAATTTTATCAAATTGGCATGCATTTAATATATTTCATTAACTTAAAACACTTCCTAACTCTTAAATGATGCACATGTAGTTACTAATTCATTTATTATGACTGGCATGTGTAGCAATTCGAAATTAACATATTTGACCTAGATATGACAACATTCGTGTTGACTGTCCAAACCTCCTCCCTCTGAAAAATCACATTGCCAGTCGATCGTTTGCTTGTTTACAAACAAAAAGGGAGGTTCCTGGAAGAGCCTGCACTAACCCTTAATACTTATACACTCGGACATAGAAATTACCTTAATTGTCCTTATCAGAATCGAAATAATTATAATATCTCTTTCGGTAAACAATCATTAATAGTTATCCCATAAGGACGCAGTGTGTCAGTGTAAGATCATCCCGATGGCCGGAGGCCAGAGGGTGATTTTAAACTGACACATTAAGTCCAAATGGGATAACTATTTTACATACCAGCTGTTTTAGATTAGACGAAAAACCATATTATTCATAAAAAACCATATTATTCATAAAAACCATATTATTCATAAAAACCATATTATTCATAAAAACCATATTATTCATAAAAACCATATTATTCATTAAAACCATATTATTCATAAAATCTAGTTTAGAACGCCACACAACCATTATTATATACTTTATATATTACTATATGATGTTTACCCTTTATGACCCCCTAACACAATGAGTAGATATCAAACAATGTCAACTCGCCCCACTGGCCAATCGTTCCACACTATATCGCCACTTTCTGAAAAAATCGCCCCACTCTTGTAACCGACTCGCCCAACTTTAAAAAAGTGTAAAATCAAATTGAACAATCAGTCTGACAACTCATTTATTTAACGAAAAGGGTTTAAATCCCACTGAGTAAAGGTCTGTCAACTCGCCCCAGTTATAAAAATATCTTGCTTCATTCAAGTACATGTATGTTAAATTTCTAATAGTTCGTATCCAGTCGTCCTGGTGAAGTGGTATGTATCGTGGCTTGATATGCTAAAGGTCTTGAGTTCGAATCCCAGCATATACACTGGATTTTTTCTACGTGAATTTTGATAGATAGTCTTTCCATATAATTAATTATAAGTTTTATACTGGATTAGACATTCCCGCCAAAATGTTACAGAACAAAAGAAAGCATGCATAACAAAAAAACTTAAACTGGGGCGATCTGGTAGGGGTGATCCGGCTCATATCACACCTGTTAGAACAAAGGAGCTGGGATGTAACTAAAAAGAAACAAAAGTC
Organism: Mytilus edulis; assembly: GCA_019925275.1. Taxonomy (NCBI): domain Eukaryota; kingdom Metazoa; phylum Mollusca; class Bivalvia; order Mytilida; family Mytilidae; genus Mytilus; species Mytilus edulis. Next base: position 52,662,779 of record CM034362.1, read on the forward strand.
TTAATCTGTACAATTGTATCATCATCAAAAGGTCAAAAACATCAAACACATCAAAAACCAATTAAACAATTAAAACCAACTGTCATAATCCTTATGTAGAAAAGGGAAAATTGATTAAATAAGATGGCCCTAATACGCATCCGTTAATATCATTTTGCACACAATCTATATAATCCATACCATCGTGTACAATTTCAAGATATTTAAACTTTAACGTGCTATATATAGCTAATATTCAAAAAAGTCAGTGCACCATGACCATAATGATTTTTATTACGTATTACCAATGTTATTTCAACTGATCGGGTGGAGCTTACGTTTTAATTTGCATAGGGACAGTCTATTTGAAGTTGTCGTTATAATTATTACTGATTTCTAATCACCTTTCAGTGTCATCAAATGAATTTACAAAACAATGACTGAGCACTTCATTGACAAGTTTATCCGATAACACCTATCTATAGATGGACTGTTTTATTATGAGCGAACCGGTTAAACTCCGCACGCCCAGTCAAGTGAAATAAATCGAGTAATATAAAGGTTTTAAATCCACCACTAATGGAGAACTTGTTTGTAATTTTGCTTCTATCTGTAGTTGTTTTGCTGAGCGCGTTATATGGATACACCGTAGAACAAAAGATTAAAAAAGAAATAAAAGACGAGATTAAAGAAGAAGGCGAATTTGTAAAATTAGTGAATGCAGAAATAGAACACAAAAAGGAAATGGAGAAAGTTAAAGATGAATTGGAAGATGTAAAATCTCAGTTGCAAGAGAAAGACAAAGCTTATAGGGATGAAATATATCAAATAAAACAAAACATGACTGTACTACTTAAAGAAGCGTCTATCCGTTACGATAACGCATTACAAGATTTTAAAAAAGGTAAGCAAAGAAATAAGACGTTACACTAATTCCAATATTCCATCCTCGTTTACTACCTTTCATTCCAATTTAATAAAGTTTGCCAAAGGGAGACAATTCATAGGTTTAAATAAGAAACATCTGCTGCGCTTGCGTTGAATATATATCAATAAAAAATATTGTTACGTTGCCAGTTTTCTTGGATGGGTTAGGAACAGATTAATTTCTATCGTAACTATAAAATTCGTGTTTATGATCACTTTTGTTACGTTAATTCAAATTCAATGTTGCATGCTGGGAATATACTTAACATAGAATACACTTAAATTCGTAAACAATTCAATGATACGATGTTGCGTACATATTATACATTGTATTTAAAAGGCATCTTTTTCACATCCTATACTGATTTTTAGTGGAACAACTCTTAGCAGCTTCCACAAATAAGTATCACGCATTGTACTCGTCGGTTTCTCGTGCTATACATTTCCAATGTATAATTTTTGTAAATGTATTTTGTAATATAGAACATTGTGTTTATGATAGTCATTCCAACATATATAAAGAAATCAAAACGTATGTCCCTCTACTGGAAAACAATATAAATAATTTATCTGTATCCAACAAAAAAAATAAAAAAACAAAAACAAATGTGTGTTTTAAAAGTATATCCCGACTTATTTTTATATTCACATGTTTAAAGTCATAATAAACGAGTGACCGGTGAAAAATAATGTTATTCTAATTCTTGAACCAATGCATACAAACATCATAGACTTAGTCTTCTGTGCACGAGTTTATCATATTTTTTTTACTAAATTTCGTATAATCGTCAATTTTTTTTTCAATCGGTCACTGTTGTTGTGAAAATATGGCAGGTAATTAAATTTCGTGTTTTGAAGCCGAAGTTTAACGATTGTCACCTGTTTGTCAACAATAAACAAAAAAGGTATGGATATTGAGCAAGTGTTTAACATGTACAATCAGATGATAGGTAATTTAAGGACATCCATGCGTATTGCGATCACCGGATTTGTACGAGATGGGTCACACTGAGGTCACTTTGCATACGGAAAATATGTCGGGGAATTGCTTCCTGGAAGATAGCAATGCAAATAAAGTAAAAGTATGAATATATTAAAGAATTTTCTTAAGAAAAAAGTACATGTACATAAGTTTTATAATGAAAACTATCCATTGAGTTATAAAAAAAACATATGCATTATTTTTTTTAATTAGAGGTTTTTTATGACTTTAAACTTCGATCTAGTTATGAGAAAGTTTTATATGAGAGCCAATGAGACAACTCTCCACAATAGACCAAATGACAAAGAAATAACCTAACGGCCGTCAACATTGAGCAAAGCCCGTAAAAGGCCCCGAAATGACAAATATCAAACAATTCAAACGAAAAAACTAACTCCCTGAGGTGTGTAGGTATGTTTAGTGCAATTCTTATAGATTCATACACTACTCACTCTCGTTTTATTTTTTCAGAAATTACGTCTAACGAAAAAACTTCCACTGCGGCAGGTAAACACTTGTAATGTATCATCTCGAGCCTTAAGGTATGTCGTTCCATCAAGACAATAACAATCAAAACCAAGGAGTAAACAAAGACTCACAAAAGCAAAAGGACATTTGCATCAACAGTTATAGATAATATATATTAAGAAACAACACGAACTCCACTAAAAACCGGGAGTGAAATCAGGTGCTCCGGAAGGGTTAGCATTTCCTACACCGTATACGGCACCCGTCGTGATATTTCTTTGTTCAGTTCTGTAATGATGAAAGGTTATTATGACTGAGAAAGAATATTAGATATGATTTCTGACACACTTTTGTCAGAATGGCCAATCAGCTCATGATGGCGACCGTAAAATTTCTTGAGTGATGACCTGAATTTGATTGATTCATAGCACTGTATAAGCAAGTTTTGAGAAAGCAGTATTCCTCGTTCAACAAAATCAACGCGTACTTTGAGCTAGCTCTAGAGTAACTTATCAATTGAGACACATATACTCCATATGCTGGTGCCGCTGGGATGTTGCTACACAGAAATGGAAAGTTATAGGAAAATTAAAATCATCGCGTTTGTCATAAATTTTGGTATTCAACCTACCATCAGTTATCATTTCGAGAAAAAGGTATAAATATGAAGCAGATTTATCTGTGTCGGTAGTATCTTTCATTTTAAGTTCACTTTGATATATTAAATGTAAGTGATTACTGAATCTATAATAATAAAGAGACAGTACATCATCAATATACAAAAAGGTGAATTTAAAAGCCTAGGCTAATTTTCTTTTCTCCTTTCTGTACAAGCCCTTGAATAAATTCTGCTTCATAGGAATATAAAAAACAAATCTGCAAGTAGAGGAGCGCAATTGGTACCCATTGGGATTCCAATAGTCTGTTGGAAGACCAAAACTCCAAATTCAACAAATATGTTGTCAATTAAAAAGTCCAGTATTGCAGTGATATCCTCGTCGTATATTTTCTCCTTGACTCTGTATGATTTTTCACAAAGTAAGCTGAATTCCAGCCCAAAACTTGATATTTAAAACGTCTAGCTCCCTGTTTGTTAAAGAAGCATAAGCTGACGAGTTCTTTCAATCGAACTTTAAGTTTAGTATGTGAAATAGTGGTATAAAGAGTTGAAAAATCAAAGGTTTTAATGTTGGTACAGTGTTTTAATGATTGAGATTGAAAATTCACCAATAACTCTTATGCATTTTTCAGTATCCATATCTGATTAACACCACTTCTTGAATATGCCGTTTCGGAATATTTCTGAAGTCCTTCTTTGACTGCAGTGAGTATGGCAGTAAGAACTTTAGAAAGGGGTTTAGTGGAACACTTGGAAGAACCTGCAATATACCTTTCCTTATAAGGATTTTTGTGAAGCTTAGGAATCTAATTTAAGGATGGAAGATCCTGGTCTTCATCCTTTGGATTAACACCAAAGGAGATTAGAACCGATTTGCTGTTTTCCAGGATCTCCTGCTTCGCGATCGTAAGCGTACTTAGTGTATATGTAGGATTTCCAAGTGTGTTATTAATCCCCAGGTCCTTAATCAGTCAATGAAGTGTTTCTTGTAAACAAAAACAATATTGTTTGAGGCTTTGTCATCTGGAACGACAACATATTTGTCATGGAGGCAAGACAACTCCTCTATGACCTGTTAAATCATAACATGTATAATGTATTATTCTGTGTACAGTAACAAATTAAAATTTAAACGAAAGACAGTAATTATAGACATTAATAGTGGAGTGGTAAAACAGAAAAAAATGACTGTTTATAGACGTCAAAAAAGTCAATTTCATTGCTGCACAGAAATTGTAATGTTACTGTACACCATGTCGATATAATTTAATTGTTATATTGATAAATGTGTGTATTTCCAATTTCCAGGTGCTTTAAGGAGCTGAAATATTGGTTGGATACGTGAAAATAATTCATGTTACCACTTTAGTCGATTTGCTACAAACTTTTACACGGCACAAGTATGTGTGTATATTTTACAAACACTATTTTGTATACCGACAGTTGGAAGAGCTGAGATACAAAATGTATTTCCAAAATCGATAAGTAATATAAATGATTATATTTTGTTCGTTCGTTTTTCATATATTTTCACTACACTACAATACAATTTTATCAAACAAAAGTTTTTCTATTTCATTAAATGGTCGTTTTGGCAAATCTAAAATCAATGCTAATATATTTGCTGCAACTCATTGAAAACCTTTTTTTCTGAGAAAAGTAAATATGCTAGATGCACCTACGGGATGAAATTATAAAATCTGTTAATTTTCTCTTTAATAATAATTTTCAGCAATAACGTTTATCAACAGGTTTTAATTAGTATTTCCAATGGGCACCAATTACGCCCCTCTAATAACAGACTTGTTCGTGTACTTTTACGAATCACAATTTATGAATAAACTCAGCTAGGTAAAGACCAATATCAATTGTATTCAATTACCGTTTATAATGCAAGATGATATTTTTGTCGATAAATAGTCAAGAAATGTCTAAAATTACTGCCAAAATTTACCCAAAGGAACTTACTTAACATCCCTCAAATAGTAACGGTAATAACTATCCTTTTCTAGATTAGATATTTCAGTTTTAAACGGGAAACTCAACACTAAGATTTACGACATAAGAGATGATTTTTCGTTCCCTATTCTTCTGCATGTGTCTGTCCCAAGTCGGGAACCTGTCATTCAGTGGTTGTCATTTTTTCCTGTGTCACATATTTGTTTTTCGTTCATTACTTTGTACATAAATAAGGCTGTGTATGTTATCGTTGAAATGGTTCAATATGTCATTTCGGGGTGTTTTATAGATGCATATACAGTATGGGTTTTGCTCATTATTGAACGCCTAACGATGACCTAAATTTTTGGTCTCTTGTTGAGAGTTGTCCCGTTGGCAATCATGCCACATATTCTTTTCATATATAAGCAATTAGGATTTTGTCGATTAATCGAGTATATATTTTCAGAATGAAATGAAGTGAGTGTGTTAAATGTAACATGTGAAGGTTGTACATACAGTATCTTTTTAAACTTAAAATAACGAAACGACCACACGAACTCTGTTGTTGACTATAGAACATAATAAAATTCATATTATTGAGTGATTAAATTTGATTTTTATGATTTATTTCCTTTTGTTTGTAAGAGCTTTTGCAAAACAATTGGTGGAAAGTTGATTGAGATTGACGACCAATCTGAATGGGATATGATACAAAGACATGCTAAGGATCGAAGTGAGTAGAATTCGACAGATAAATTCTTCCTAAAACAATAAAACCTAAAAACATCACATAAAACTGAGGTAAACGTATCAAATATATGAGAACTACGACACAACAGAAATGTCTGCTAAACAGTTACTGAAAAGTTGATTGACATTCCGGCTAGTATATAAAAACTGACTCGTGCTTAAACAAAATCAAAAAGAATAGAAAAAACATTAAAATATGATTTAAACAATTATTTTAAATTTAATCTTTTAACTTTACAGAAGAATTACTTTTATATAAATTTATTGTTATTATAACTCGATCATTTAAAGGACAATGTGAAATGTCACATGGGTACAATATTTTTCTTGGATGTATATCATCAAATACGTTCCATGCTGTAAATAAGATATTTGCGTTGAAAATATTTTGCAGTGAGATGTCGTCTGTCTGCTATGTACCAAACATGATCTATTAACGAATAAAAACTTGAACTGTATACAATTAATTTCACAATACCAGTCAAAACAATTATCATGACAATGACGGTATTGAGCGTCACTGTACATAAGAGCGTCACTGTTTGTTCAGTCTGTCGTTGATGGAAGATGATAATTGTTTTTCTGCAGTTTGTATATTGTGTCGACTATTTTATTATGTGTTTTTGTGTTTCTACGTGATGAGTGTTTGTGTTTTATATCTGTAACATAGTGTTGTTCCTTGCCCATTGTCATATAAGCGGGAGGATCAACCCAACATTTTTTTCTTAAATTGTTCTGTACCAAGTCAAGAATATGACAGATGTTATCAAAAAGTTCGTTTCTATGTATGTTGTTGGTTTTTTGGGTTGTTTTTTTTTGCGCTTCAGTGTTCCTAAATGTGTCTGCTGTTAGATAATGTGTACGAATTTTACCGTTAGCATCAGAAAACATTGAAATAGACATTTCGGTTCCTTTCATATTTTGATAATATAAAATCGTAGTATAACATATATTGAAAAGCATTCAAGAAGCATTTAAAACGCATGAATAACTCGAATAACTCGAAGACATTTTACCAAGTACAAAATCTGTAATATGACTCGACTGATTATCAGGTCATGGTACACTGTTAACACCAGTCATTTGTTCATGTTAAAATAGTTATTCTGATTAAAAGTAGTGATAAGTTGAGTTATACGTATTCGGGTCAATCGATATAGCTGTATAAATTATTAAACATCAAAATACAAATGCAAGATGAAGAAAAATAGGTAGATCAAAATCAAAACGACGAAATTGTGAATTCGTAACTGCTTGCATCCAAAAGATTATGTCGTGGATATTAAAAAAGTAGTTTTAAATTGCCTAATTCAAATATCTCATGTTTACCTACGTATACATTGATAGGTGTAAAAAGCTATTTGATTTTCTATCTATATTTGAGATAAATCCTTAGATACAAATAAAAATAGCGCAAGAGTGGAATACGTAGAAATTTCATATGATTCTTATTTGCCCTTTTTCCCGCCCATTATTTTCTCATATCAGTGTTTTAATTAAATTTTGATATTCTTTTGAAGGTTTTCCCGACTTTTATATTGGTGTGACTGATATATTCAGCGAGGGTGATAGGCTAAAAGCAACAACGTTGGAGAGACAAAATTACTTAATTTGGATGAATATGCAACCCGATAATTTTAACAATAATCAACATTGCGTTCAAGTTAGGACCTCACAAATGGTTTTTAGCTTTAATGACTTTTTTTGTGATTACGACCGTCATTTTATTTGTGAAAAATAAAGTGCAGTTTCAACTGCTAAAAAACGCATTTTTTATCTAAAAATCTTAAAGACAACAATAAAAATTAAAAGTTTTATTTGATGAACGTATATCGACGCCATTTGACTAAAAAGAAATAAAAAATACGTTATAAATTTAATGCGTCCAAAGCGCTTTGCTGGATTTACATTCATCAAAAACGCTAAATGCCGAATAATCGAAGGCCAATGATGTATAGCAACCGAAACAGTTGAAGAGGTATATAACCAAACAATGCCTACCAAATAGCCAAATCTTTATAAGGTCAACTTTTCCTGTAGTAGATGGAACCTCAGTTTCTGAATTATTTTGAAATTATCAATGGACAATTTTAGAAATGTTTATCAATCATGTCAGTACCGGGACCGACTACTGTGCTGATGGTACCCTCGGGAACTAATAGTCAACTAGCAGAGGTATCAACCCAGTAAAGTTAAAAAAATAGAGAACTCGTTATGCATTTAATGCGTCCGAAGCTCTTTTTTTTGGGTGGAGATTAACCTTCATCGGGAACACTCATAGTCGAATATTCAATGTCAAGAATACATAAGAACCGAAGCAGTTGAAGAGCTATATGACCAATAATACTACAAAAAAAAGCCAAATCCAATCTAGGACAAACTTTTCGTGAAGGAGTTGAAACCTCAGTTTCTTCACAATTTCAAAATTTTTTAATGGACAATTTCAGACATGATTGTCATTAATCCTGTCTGTAACTAGTGCTTGCATTGTAAATGCATTAAGTCTTTTTTTACCTTTGAACATTTTACAAAACAGATATCCCCCAAACTTACTACAAGGTAAAACTGAACTAATTTTAGTTGTCAAATATGTAGGTATGTCTTTTATTCATATTTACTGTAAAAGAAGTATTCGATATATATTCGAACAATTGTCAATCCATATGAAGAAAAATATATTTCTGACATTGAATTAAAATTCTTACTAAAGATTCTGAAAAATCACAAGCAATGTTTTCTGTGATTTTCCAAAATCTCTAAATATTTCAGGGATTTTACAAAATTCCTTTTAATGTATGCATGTCTTTATTTAAAAAAAATTGAGGTAAAATTTAAACGTAGGTGAAGTAGTTTTACAGTTTTAGATATTGTCCCTGCTGATAAAAAAAGTTACACTTGAATTAGATAAGATTTAAAACATGTAGAAAGTAAAATCAAGCTCTGGACATTGAACATAGAATAAGTTCACAATCACAATTAATGAATGGCTATTTTTTATTTTGAATTTATTGAACCATAAAACTATTTTTTGACTCTTCACAACCGCAAATAAGGCTCAAAGAACTTTTTACATTATTTATATTAACAATAACAACGAACACACATGTTGGCGTATGAATACACAACGTCAGAGTGGGTGTGTCACCATAAAAATTGACAACATTGAATATAAAACTTAATCTTTTAACCAATCAGAAAACAGTTAATACACCAAATTTATTTATTACATAATGAAGGGTCTGCATCTCAAATGTTAATGATAACAGATCTTATTCATCATCACAGGTTTACATTAATCTTTGAGGAAGTCCTCACTTTTCACAGGAAAAGATCGTTTATAGCATAATTAGTTACTTTATATGCTCTGTTCAAACAAATAAAAATTAAAGGTCTTATCTCGAATGAAAACTTATATACATTTATCAAATCTCTCATTGGAAAAAAACTTCCCCAATAGCTTTGCAGGAAGTCAGTTTCTTCACAGGAATATATTTTTGTATAAAAATAGTTACTTTGGACTAAGGATCAGTTCAAAATAGTGAAACAGTGATAAGTCCTCATCTGAATGAAAAGATCATAAAAAGCATGGCAGGAAGAGATTTATTCTTATCTTTGAACTTTGGACTTTGATCAGTTCAATACATTTGTAATTCAAACACAACAATTGCTCTCCATCTGTATGATAAAATGCACACATGGATTTAACCAACGCAAACATTAAGCTGCCATTAGGCTAAGAACTATTAAGGTCAACAATGACAGCCATCTTTGATTTTTAATGTGTACAAATGTAAGAAATGTACCATCAAAGGAACTAAGAGTGCATGTTTATACTGTATATGTCAATAATTGGACAGTTTGGCCACTTATAAATACACTTAAGGTGGTACCAACCATTGACTAAAATTAATTTGGCTCGTTTAATTTTCATAAAATGTTGACAAAATATTTAATTTAAAACTTTGATACAGAATATAAAAATTCAAAAACACTTGAACCATTTGTTTCATTTGATATGTAACACATATTTTGATAATTATGAAGCTTAATATTTCCTTAACAGTTGAAAAAGATTAAAACATTCAGCTGAATTTTACAGAGTTATCTCCCTGTACTGCCATGTACAACCTGAATTTGGTGCATTTTGTTATTCTTGGTAAAGAGTATTTAGTTTTTGGAAAGAGAAGGGTCAATAACTTCATACTTGATTGAGTGAACAATATAATATAAGCACATAACTGGAAAGTCATTCTTAATTGCCATCTCCAGTGTGTGTAATCTTCAGTTACCAATATTGGTTGATGTTGACCAACATTGACTCTATTATCATAATAACAACATAATTCAAAACATTAATTTTAATTACAAAAATATATTATTTTCATATAAATGTAAGTAATTTTTAACAAATTATAAAAAGTCTAATTATTCTGTTTTATTTTTAGCTCAATTTTGGTTCTCCTCCTACAATACCGGATTCAATTCCACATTCATCATTACCTCTCAGAATCTTGAAGAAACCTGTAAAAAGAATTGAAATGATATGAGGAAAAGGCTATTTATGGAGTCTGATATCTAAAAGACAATAATTCTTAGAATGTCTATGATAATTAACTTTTCTCTTTCAAATTTAAATTTATATAAGATTTTACAATGTGCATGTAAAGTTAAACAATTCAGGGTTGTAGACCTTGTGTGAGGGAGATGAGTCTTTATATTCAATGATGCTTTTGTAAAAGTCAAGTTTCATCAATGTATTTTAAGCATTTACCTGAAACAGATGGGAAATAATCTATGTAACCTTAAAGCTTAGAATTTATGTATGCAAGTTGTTGACTCAAATTTACTGATGATTTTCACAGTTATTTCCCTTAACCTAGGTCTACCTCCTCAGCTCAGATTTAAGTACAATAACATGAATTGTAGGGGCAAATAGATGATATTGATGTCAGATAACCATCAGTACAGGTTTATACTTTGATATGCCAAATGTATTGCTGTTCTTGGTCATGCTTGTGGCTAGAAGTTCTTCACATTGTGCTATAAATATTGAACTTATTCTAAATGCTTCATGCGATAACAGACTGAGCTTTTTAAACATTCAATGAGGCAAATCTTACACCTCTCTTAAGCATTAGTTTTACAGCCCAATTAATCAAGTTGGGGTTCTAATTTGTCTATACCCTTCTCTCCCCCACCCCTTCCCTAGTTGGAAAAGATACATCAAATTTAGCAAAGATAATCTTAATATTGAACAAACCTGCACTTCCCCAGTCTGGGTTCCATGAGTTGGCAACCAGCCAGTATTTATCTCCATTTTCTGTTCCCCATCCAATAAGTTTAATGGCATGGCCTCCTAGAGCACTTCCTGTTGTATGCTTGTATACACCTGGGAAAAATATCATAAATGATTAATTGGTTGTTTGTTGCTTAGCATTGAGAAGCAGCAAATACTTCTTTAATCTGATTTTATATTTCAACATATTTTGTAGGAGTAACATGATAGTAGATACATGTGGATCAGGATCTGCCTACCCAGCTACAGCACTCAATTTTTTGGTAGTGTTCTTGTTACTCTGTCTTAGTATTCTATGTCATGTTTTGTGGAATTGTTTGTCATTTAGTCATTTCCCCTTTTTCCACTCTTATTTTTACATTGAATACACTGCCCTTGGATGTGCACAAAATGTCTATCAAGAAAGTATATATATTAAATTGATAACAAGTGTTCAAACTTGTGTTAAATACATCAATCATATCAGCAACAAGATAAAATGAATTTAGTGTATATAAAAGAGAAGATATGGTATGATTGCCAATGAGACAACTATCCACAAAAGACCAAAATGACACAGACATTAACAACTATAGGTCACCGTATGGCCTTCAACCCTTGATTTCAAATTATTTCTATCTTTGATCATGAATATCATCAGAATTTCTTATGACTATTTTATAGCAGTTCTATTTTCATGATTTCAATGTTTACCAACAAATTTTATGATGTTCTTGCATAAACCAGTTCAAATAATGCTGCAATGAAACATTGTTAAATGAGGTACACTGTCGTATTGATTACGGCCTAAATAACTGCTGAGACAATGACAAATAGCGAGTACATTATTAACATTTCAATATAAACAATTTTTTTCTAGAAAGAGCTGGTAATAACTGATTCATGGTTACTAACTGTCAATTACCTGATTTGTAAGTTGGGAAATCAGCATATACTGTGAAAGCTCCCTCTACTGGACCGTTAGTCATAATTTCTGTCATAATTTGTGTCTCCTCTCTTTTGACAGCATAAGCAGACATACCTTAAATAATATAAAATAAAATATCATGAAACCTTTATAACATCTTTAAATTGTATTTTGTAATATACTGTTTACAAGTGACCAGTCAAAAAAATTTGTTATTTCCTATGACATCATAAGCATAGAAGTAGGATTTTCTTGCTGTTTTGAAGACCAAATGGTGACCTTTGGTTGTTTTCTGTTTTGGTCAGGTTTTGTCTTTTTAATACATTCCCCATTTCCATTTAAGAAATAATTCCTTTATGTCATGCTAAATGCTCATTTTAACATGGGTAGGCATTACATTTGTCAATATTTGACCAAAACTTTAAAATAAATTTTATAAAGTTGAGTCTATAAATTTAAAGAAATAATGTTTGCCAAAAAAGAACTTGCATATACAATGTAGTAGTTCATTTGTTTTAATACAAAACCATATAATTCATTCATTATAAAGTTTGATTATTTCTTTAAATCTGATATTTACAATGTTTGTTGCTAAACTTTTTTCACTAAGTTTATACGTCATATCGATAGTAAAGACTAACCGAAATGTTTATCTTGAGTATAAGATACATTATAACCAGCTTCACATTTATGAGTACATTTAGGGGTCTTAGAATCTTTCTTTGCACATGGCTCAAGTTTGCCGACGACATGATGATCACATGCCTTAATGGTGTATGGCTGACATCCCTACAAAATTAAATATTTTTCAATAAGCATGAGGAAAACAAACTAATAAAATACATATTCAATAACATGAATAACGACAATTTTTTTTTTTTTTTGTAACAAATTTTTGTGGATAGAGGAAATAAGATTTGTTTGGACATTAGATAAGACCTGCTATCAAATTAAATTAAGAGTTTAATAAATATTATACAGTGAAACCTGACTAAACCGAATCCTGCATAAACCGAAAACCTGTCTAAACCAAACATGTTTGTTAGCACCATCATATCAAATTATGTGCGTTGTGAACCTGATAAAACCGAACATCGGTCAAAACCAAACAAAATCCTAAGTCCTGAAGAGGTTCGGTTTAAACAGGTTTCACTGTAATAATTTGGATACTCAATAGAACGACCATTTGCAAAATGTTCACCACAGTTTAATTTGACCTTAGATAGATTTAGCTCCTTTTGATCGTATAGCTACTCAATAGTTCAGTTCTTATACAATCTTGCCTTTCAAATAATTGACTTTGAGCAATCCTGATGAAAGTAAATCCAGAAAAGCTCTTAAAACCAATGAAGTTTATAGCTCGATTATTTTTTTTTCTTTCAATTTTTTTAAAGTACAAAAGTACCTGTTTAGTGTTGTATTGGCCTCCAGTTACAAGACCTTCTTTCTCCCAGTATTGCCAAGCTGCTTCAGGGAAACCTCCATTACATCTTAAATAAAAATAAATGTAACCATGAACAGAAATGGGTTAATATTAGTTACACAGTGTGCAATTGTCCTAATACCAGAATTTATCGGGTCAATCAAATTCATATCGGGTGAGGCGAAGCCAAACCCGATATGAATTTGATTGACCCGATAAATTCCGTATTAGGACAATTGAACACTGTGTAACGAATTTATCCTGATTTTGTTTTATTACATATTATTGTATTCAAATTAAATTTTAGGACAATATCAACAAATATATTTTAGATATTTAATCTAAAACTGTGAAAAATTAAAAATATCATGATTAAGGCAAATCATTTTTTTTTATTAGGTCAATGGTATAAGGGAGATAATTTTAATTGACGTAATAAATAAGGGAGATAATTCCAATTGACGTGATAAAAAATTGTACTGAAATTTATTAGGACAATATCAGCCAATCAAATTGCGAGAAATTACTCTAAATCAGGATAAGTATTATTATTACATTGGTTACAATGAATTACATTGATTTCCTAGTTAAATAAAAACCAATAATTTCACATGTGAAATAAACGTGGTTATTTCACTCTCTGACGTCATACAACAATAGGCGTTGTCAAGACGTCATTAACGCGGATCAAAACGAATTGTGAATGCGTAAAAAAAAGATATAGTTCCATACATGTTTTACATTAATTTCTTTACAAAAAGCCGTTTGCCAATGTAATAAAAAGAATAACTAATTAAAGAATTCAAATATTGAAAAATTTTCAACTCGTGACCGAACAAAACTTATAATTAACTCATGCACTACGCGCATTCGTGAATTAATGTGTTGTTCAGTCACTCGTTGAATATTTTTCTCTATTTGAATTCTTTGATTAGTTATTCTATAACGCTTATAAATACATGTATATACAAATAAAATGTACTAAAAACGCAATGTGTGCATTTCTTATGTGTTTTGAATTACTATTAAATGGTAAAAATCCTTTATCTAACTTATGCCATTGCAAATATTTGTGAAGGAATATCATTTATGAAATTATGCATGTGCTTTCTTATCATAATTGCAAATCCTGATACCACTGTATTTTTCATTTTTTTAAAAACACTTCAATAATTTCTGAATTTACAGTATTAAACATGTTAAATGCAAACACTGTCTTGTTTCTCCGACATTTATTTATAAACTATTCTTACCCATTTCCACAAGTTCTACAACAGTCATTCATATCTTCAGCTGACAAATGAGCATTAACTTTTCCTGCAGATTTGATACAGATTCTATCAGACATAGCTTCTACTGCACCAAAGGCCTAAAAAACACAAAAAACAATCTTCTTTACCTGTATTGCTATATATCTTTAAGTCATGTAAGTAGTGTAATTTTGTAACTCTGTTTTTTTTGTTGACATTAAGCTGAATGAAATAAACAACATGGGAATCATTTCAAAAACAATTTAATGACACAAAAATCTTTAACTTTTGTTACATTAAGATATATTTTTCGGTAATTTTTCTGTTTCAGTTAACTTTTTTTTGGTTAAACATACATGGACATTATCATGATTATGGCTATTAATAAAACTGGTCCACAATATTGAAGTGACTGTCCCAAGTTCGGAGCCTGCAGTTTAGTCGTTGTCATTGGTTAGTCTCGATCTGTCATTTATGTTTTTCTGATTATTAATTTGCCTTTAGTATTCTCAATTGATATTTTTAGATTTTTGGTCAACTACATGTATATGTTATGGATTGTTCTCATTGTTGAAGGCTGCACCATTGCTTCATCTTATTATCATCCCTTTCGTTGGAACTGTACGGGATAGTTGGTGTCATTTACAATCATACCACATCTCCTATTTTCATATCATTTTTCTTATCATTTTTTTCTTACCCAGCAAGATCCACAATCTCCTTGGTCTCTGACCTCTTTGATTGTTGGACAGTTTGGCCATTGTGTTCTGGAATCAAAGGTGTCTGGAAGATCCTGTGCAGCTACGATGTTTTTGACTGGAAGTTTCATGTGTTCTGGTGTTGGCATTACACCACAGAGTTTCTTCACATAAGCAAGTCTGTCTTGTTTTGGAATGAATTCGAAGTTCTCACCAGCCTAAAATAATAGCAGAAATAAAGGCATGAATGAAAGAACAAACAAATCAATGAAAGAACAAACAACCAATGGCAGAAAGAACAAATCAATGGCAGAAAGAACAAATCAATAAATGAAATAAACAAATGAATGAAAGAAAGAAAGAAAAAACAAATGTAAGAAAATACTTCAAGAAGAAAACATTGTCTCCTTTGCTTTTTACAGTTAATTCTTATTTTCTTTTTATTTTTGGCATGTGTGTTGTCTCTTTTGCTTTTTTGTGTTCTCTTTGAAGGGAGGGGGACTGAAGGGAGGGGGGCTGAAGCTATGAAGTCCCTTCCTTCTTTGTTATGTGATTTTTATCACTTATGCAAATAAATACTATCTATGATAGATACATGTATGACTGCTTGGTGACCTTTAAAACATATGTACTTAAACAACAGGAAGGATACTATCACTTAAGATATATATGTTAAAATTGGGCAATACTGTTTTCCAATACATGAATGAGATTCATACCAGAATATATGATACATAATATACATGATATAATGATATATGTGCATGTATAATAAAGGTTAAATCAATACGTGTATTCAACAATTATAAAGATACAATTTTATAAATACAAACTATGTGATACATGTTTACACAATGATACTTTTAAAAAGATAAAGGACATGAACATGATAAAGGAGTATTAATGGTATCTTTAAAATCAGTTATAAATTATCATGTGACATAAAAAGAATTACTTCCTAAACTTCTTAAAAAAAATATGAACATGTGACCCTTTACTTTTGTATGTTGTTCTTCCTGATATCATTTAAATAAGTAAAGGAGCTACCATTTGATTTTTTTTTTGGGGGGGGGGGGTCAGGATGATAATTTAGGTAAAAAAAAGTCAGGATAAACAAAAAAAAAGGCAGGACTGAATAGAGTGAAAAATAAAAAGGCAGGACAGAGATTACAACTAAAAAAAATGCAAGACAAAATTTTTCATCATAGCCCCCCCCCCCCCCATAAAAATCAAATGGTAGCTCCCTAACTTAGTTCAGATTTCCTGGATTTCAGTTTCTGTATACATTTGTATACATAATTACCTTCCATGATGTTTGTTGCATGTTGACGGCATCAACTATATCATTGTAGAGAAAGTTTTCCTCTGTCAATGGACCAGCCCATGCTGACACAACCAGCACACATAGAACTGCTAGTAACTTCATTATCTACAAAATAAACATATTGAAAATTATAAAAAACCTAACAGATCTATTGCTTCCCTCTATGTCAAATGTTTGTCAAACTCATTTTCTGTTTTGCATAAAAATATCTATGAGCAAAACTTTCTTATTTGTGATGTAGTCATGGTAATCATAGGCGGATCCAGTGGGGTACCCTGGGGGGCCCAAGCCCCCCCTTTCATTGGAAAAATTTGGTTGATTATATGGGGAATCATTGAAGCATGACTGGAGCGGGCCCCCGCTTAGGTCAGTCAGCGGGGCCCCCCCCCCTTAGGAAAAGTTCTGGATCCGCCACTGGTAATCGATAATGGAAATGACAATTTTTTTGATTTGATAACATAAGTAATTTAAACCAAAATATAATACACAGCTGTGCCATGAGCGCATGACAAGCCTGTTGCTTTTTTAAAGAAAGAAGTTGAATAATTTCTCTAAGTCATATCGGAATTTGAAGTTTATGAAAAACTAATTACTAAAGGGAGGTTATCTTAATCAATGTAAACCAGTCACCAAAGTTAAATGAAAACTGCTCAAACATTTTTTTGTCAAGGCACGTTAACAATAATGTCTGAAAACCAGAAAATCACCCCTTTTTTATTAATAATTTTTTTTAACATCCATGAACATTGATAACTCTGAAACATAAAATCTGAAATTTATAAAAATCAAAAGGGAACCCACTATAGCTAGCTTCAACAGATATAAATAATTCACCAAAGTTTCAAGCAAATTGATCATGTTGATCATGTTGATTAAAGCCTTTGTGAGTTATTGGCCGACGTGTTGAAGACCAACGGACGGACAATGGTATACCTTAATACATCCCGTAAACCGGTGTATAAAAAGAATAAAATAAACAGTAAGAATTAGAACATTGTGCCGTCACTGCCATACATTGCATATGGTTCTGAAGATTTTCTGAAAGTTTGACTGAAATCAATGGATGTCATTAAGTAAAGATTAGAGTGCATTATAAATAAAGCAGCACTAACCACACATTTTATATTTTTAAAAGCTAAACTGATTTATGAGAAAAACTTTTATTTCAACTTTTTCAAAAGCATGAAAAATGGAAAAGAAGATGGGGTCAAAATTGGAATGTAAAGCATTGTAAAGTATTCACATATTTTATGTCATATTTGGACAAGTTTATTTCCAGGCAGAACTTAAAAGGAAATTGAACCTTAGTTATTACATGTACTTTGACTTCACCTGGAATTAAGACAGTCAAGGATTAGATTATGCTGATCATTGCTGATTGAGAAATCATATGAGAATCTAACCACATGATTTCAAGATAACCTATATTTCACAAATCTGCTTTATCTTTTAAATTGTTGTGAATATTTGACTTCCAATCAGCTGATAAGTCACATTTACATTACCATTGATTACTCAACATTTTGTCAAAAACTGCACTTGCATTTTTGATATAAATATACATTTAGTCTCAAGTGGATACTTGTTTCATTGACAATCATATTGTTTTATTTGATCGTATGAACATATAATTTCTCTAATTTTATACATGTTATATGCATGATATGACTAAGCTCAAACCCAGCATTTGTATATTTTCTACAATTTCTGAAATTTTCTGGTAATGTAATTAAATCAAGTTGCCAGTTTAAACTTAAGCATGCTAAGTATCAGGAACAAACATGCTTCAAATATGAGATATAAATAAAAGAGATGGGATATTTTTGTCAATTAATGAGACAACTATCAATCAGGGACTTACAGGAAGCAGATGTAAGCAACTGTAGGTCATTGGACTTTTACACTGAGCAAAACCCATACGGTATACATGGTATATGTAAGCTCAAAGTAAGTGGTTTATTACCTGATTACGTAAAAAATAAAACCAGTTATAAAGAGAAATTGAAAATTTATTGGTCCACTTATTCTACAGTAAGATTGTACAAGTGCTCATTGTCTATTGTCAGGATCATGGATTAACAAATTCAAACTAGTGACTTTGCTTTGTTACAAATACTCTCCAATATGAATGATCTGAGGCTGGAGTGAATTGCCAAATGGCTACAGTATCACTTGTACTGTTTTGGTATTTTTCAATGGAGTGCATCTTCAATGATCTTTGGTCATGTTGGTAATATATATTTCCTTAAATTGCTTTCATGAGCAAATACAAAAGCTAATACCTAAAGTTCATACTTAGAAGAGTTAACTTTTTTTAATCATAAAATATAGAAATTGCAATGTAGTAAAGTGAATATTAAATGAAACTGGTACAATGTTATTTGAATTTATTACGCCATATATGAATTACAGTATACCAGGAGAGAGATCTGTATGGGCAAAGGGGGTCATATGGGGGTCCTTCATTTCTGTATTCCTACACATTTTAGGTCATTTTTCTCTTATTAACTTTATATATTTTGCTCATTATCCTTTTTTATATATATTTTGCATGATACATATGATAATAAATAATATTCATCTCTGTCTCAACTCCCCCTCCCCCCTTTGTTTACTCTGACATGTCTGAATTCATATTCATTGCATCCCAAATAAGTATTCAACATATATTTAAACTGTTCACGTTCAACAGAGCATATACTTGCTATTTTCAGTATATATATGGCTTGCAACAGGGTACACTGTTAATGTATTTCATGTTCCAATTAATGTCCAATGGAAAATATTTCAAACTTGTATCATGTATATATGTGTGTCAAACAGTCAAGCCAATAATTCAAAATGAATGCAATAATGCGTTAGTATACGTTAATCGTTATGCAATGTTATAACAGGTATTGGTACTTGCATTTATCATGTTTATAAACAATTATTAATTCAATAAATAGTAATACCAATACTTTACACATCATTGGTTCACCTTTATGATCTGATTGTCAACTTACCTATTGGTATATCTTCTAATCAATGGTATCGTTCTGATAATGTTTACACGTTTTTATTACAATTATTTGATTAGGTATAAGTCACAAGACTATAACATTAGTCAGCTGACTCTAGCTAGCGGAACATCGAAGTGTGTCATGTGACACGGCATTTGTGGATAATATATTTTGTCGTCTCATTCAATATAGACTGCGGAAAACACGAATTGTATAACTTAAATATGCAAGTTAACAAAACATTATATGTTAACAAAATAAGTAGGAAACTTTTCTTTTGGTTTAAAACAAACCGAAAGTGAAACCGGAAATAATAAATAAAAATACCGATATCGATTTCGGGTGCACCATGATATTCTCCTAAAAGGGCCAGGCTGGCCGGGACGTTACATAATTCAAAAAAAAAATCTGGTTGAAACCCTCATCTGTGGCACATCATTGCACACAAAGGCGAAGCTATTTTAGTCCTCGCTATTCCTGTTTTACATCAACGACATGCCTGATGGAATTAAATCTACTATTCGCCTATTTGCTGATGACACCATAGCCTACCTTACAATATCAAACGACAAAGATTCCAACGACCTACAAAAAGATCTAGATAAATTGGCAATATGGGAAACCAAATGGAAAATGGCCTTCCACCCAGACAAGTGCAATGTACTCACCATCAGCCGGAAAAACAACACCATTGCAACATCATACAAATTACATGGTCACACTTTAGAACCTGTCAAAAGCGCAAAATACCTAGGCTGCACATTCACGTCCGAAATGAAATGGAATGACCATGTTAACAACATCTGCAACAAAGCCAATAGAACAATCGGCTTCCTAAAACGAAACCTGAACATCGGATCAACGTCTGTAAAGGAAAGTGCGTACAAAACACTTGTTAGACCAATAACAGAATACGCCAGTCCTGTATGGGATCCATACAACAAAACAGAAATAGACCGAATAGAGATGGTCCAGAGACGTGCAGCACGTTATGTGATGAATAAACACCAAAATCACTCAAGTGTAAGCAAGATGCTAAACCACCTAGAATGGAGATCACTCGAACAAAGACGAAAAGATGCAAGACTAACCATGCTCTTTAAAATAGTAAACGAGAAAGTTGCTGTGACAAAGGAAGATCGTTTGATTCCACCTAAACGATTGTCAAGAAATATGCATGACAGAAGCTTCCAAATCCCAGCAGCATCAAATGATTACCGGAAAGTTTCTTTCTTTCCACGAACCATCAAAGATTGGAACAGTCTCCCTCCTGGGGTAGTGTCAGCGCCGTCAGTCGAGGCTTTTAAAGCCTCGGTGACAAAGCTGAACTAAATTCAAACAATATGGGGGGAGGGGGGTGGGGTCTGTATGCGCACCGAAGTCATGGCAAAATATTCAATTAGTTGATTGTGGCCATTATCCGGTAGAAGAAGAAGTAGTCCAGTGATGATGTTAAGTTCTAACAGACGATAATTGTATACAATATTTTATTGAAATATTGATAAAATACTTTGTATTGAAATATTGAAATTTTGATAAAAAAATAAATAAAAAAAAAATTGAAATATTGAAAAAATATTTTTTCATTGAAATATTGAATAAAAAAAATTTCATTACATCTTTTTTTACACTGTCTTTTATATGTCTCTGATGCTGATGTAGATGATCGATACCATTCGGAAAATATTGTTTTGTTTTCAGAGCACACCTAGCTATGATATGCACTGATTAATTTCTTCATCAGTTTTCTATATGGTATATATATAAAAAAAAAATGTAGTATGATTGCCAATGATACAACTGTCCACAAGAGACCAAATGATAGTAAAATTAACAAATATATAGTTCACCGTACGGCTTTCAACAATGAGAAAACCGTAAGACGCATATTCAGCTATAAAAGACACCGAAATGACATGACTATTTGTGACAAACAATTGAAACGAGAAAACTTACGACCTGATTTATAATGTACAAAATAATGAATAAAAAACAAACAGCAAACAAACGACAACTACTGAATTACAGGTTGCAGACTGAGGACACACGTACAGAACCTCGCGGGGTTAAACTTTCGTTTCTTAGCACCAACTCTAGATCTCGTCTCACCTAACATATGTGAGACAATGGTAGAAAATTATTAATAAATGTTTCGCGTTTTCTGTATGAATCCATAGGTGGATCCAGTCCAGGGAAGGGTGGCTGGAAGTCCGCCCTCTCCTTTCTTGGGAAAAATTGGTTTGATTATATACATGTATATAGGGAATCACTGAAGCATGACTGAAGTGCCCCCTCTTTTTAGGTCAGTGAGCGCCCCCCCCCCCCCCCCCCCCCCCCCCCCCTTATGTAAGGTTCTGGATCCGCCACTAACTTCGTGTGAGTTTCAAAGCCGGAATCACTCGTTATTGTTGTATGATAACTTTTTATATTCGTGTCTTTCATTTTGTTGATGTGCCGTTTGTCTGTATGCCTTTTTGTGTAATTTTCTGATAGCAGATATCAGTGGCTTAATTTCGATTTGGCGAATTGAATAAATCATTGACATGAAATTTGACATTAATCATTTTTTTTTCATTAATACAAAACCTTCAACAAGGAAGCAATAAACAATAATGACTTTGTAGTTAATTAAATAATATAGTGCAAATATCCGAAGAAAAATGTATTCTTTCAAAACTTGGTTTGTTTATATAAAGGTTTAGCCAACAAACAAAAAAAAAATAATCATAAATATCTTTCATTTTACGTTATTAAAGAGCTCCAGTAATATGTCCCCCGTTTTATCGTCAGTAATCAAATTGTCTGTTATAATTTAATAGCGATTAATACAATCCTGAAGAGGTTTTTCAATGATTATAAATGGTAAACGTATTAAATTTAGTGTCCCAATTTTTGTTTGCCTATATACGTTTCAAAAACAAACATGAGTTAAGTAGCTATGAAACGTACATTAAACTCAACAACGCAAATTGAAAAAAAATGATATAATGCGGAAGTACAAAAAGAACCAATCAAACCTCATTAGTCGAAAAGAGACCAACAAAATCAAAGCAAATAAAAAAGGAAAAAAACTCGAATGGAAAAACAAACGTCTTTAAAATGATTACGAAAACAAGGGAAAGACTGAACATCAGGTCTATAGGAGAGAAAAATCAAGAGTATTCTCGTGTGCTTACAAAGGCAAACAAATTTGTTGCTCAAATGTGGCACTATAGTTGTTTTGCTCATACACAACATTTACCTCTGTGTGTGATGTTTGCCTATAATTTTTTAAAGATAGGCAAACAACACACACAACATGGACCAACCTCTAAATGACCCAAATTTATGGTTCGGTAAAAAATAGATAACTTCAAGCAATTCTTCTTAAACCTCAAAAGACCAAAGTTCCTCTACAACGGGTTGATTTATCTTACTGCCGGCTTTGATGTTTTAATTTCTCTTTTATAGTGTATTTATGTAAAACATATATAATTGTCATTATTCCCATGAAATTATTTAGTGTCTGTATGGAAATCCTTAACAAAATTTGCAATCCTAATTGAAACGAATTCGAAATCAGAAATTCCTACAAGATTTTACAATATTCCTGTTTCACAAATTCCATTAAAAAAATCAATGTCAAATTGCAAAAAGTAGGCAATAGTCTTGGAGTTTAACTTTTATAAGATCTTGAAACGTGCGTTAAATATGCAACAGCAACAAATGTCTAATGCACTATGAAAATGAGTTCTAGCTAGGCCAGACGAAACTGTCAAATGCCATGTATACCTTACAGTCATGCCATCTTTTAAATGGTGAGGTTGAAATCATCTCTTCTAAAATTTTACGGACTCCATAACGATAATTACAATTTAGTCCTTTTACACGAATGTGACCTACTGAATAAGACTTGTTATTAGGTTTGTACTAACATGAGCGACAGGACGGGTGCCACATATCGAGTAGGACCTGTTTACCCTTCTGGAGCACCTGAGATCACCCACAGTTTTGGTGGGGTTCATGTTGCTTAGTCTTTAGTGTTCTGTGTTTTGTTTTGTGTAATTGTTTGTTTGTATTTTTCTTTTTAGCCATGGGGTTGTAAGTTAATTTTTGATTTATTTGTTTGAATTTCCCTCTGGTATCTTTCACCCTGCTTTAAAGACAAGATGAGCATGAACAAAGTTCAGATTAACAGACAGTATAATGATCTATTGTTGCTAACCTTCAACAGACCTATGGTTGCTAACCTTCAGCAGACGTTTGGTTGCTTACCTTTAATAGATATATGGTTGCTAACCTTCAACTGACCTATGGTTGCTAACCTTCAACACACGTTTGGTTGCTTACCTTTAATAGATATATGGTTGCTAACCTTTAACAGAACTATGGTTGCTAACCTTTAACTGACCTATGGTTGCTAACCTGCAACAGAGCTATGATTGCTAACCTTCAACAAACGTTTGGTTGCTAACCTCCAACAGACCTATGATTGCTAACCTTTAAAAACCTATGGTTGCTCACCTTCAACAGACCTATGGTTGCCAACCTTCAACAGACCTATAGTTGCTAACCTTCAACAAACCTACGGTTGGAAACCTTCAACAAATGTTTGGTTGCTAACCTTTAATAGATCTATGGTTGATAACCTTCAACAAACCTATGGTTGCTAACATTCAACAGACCTATGGCTGCTAACTTTCAACATACCTATGGTTGCTAACCTTCAACAGACCGATGATTGATAACCTTCAACAGACCTACGGTTGTTAAACTTCAGCAAATGTTTGGTTGCTAACTTTAATAGATCTATGGTTGCTAACTTTCAACAAACCTATGGTTGCTAACATTCAAAAGAACTATGGTTGCTAACCTTCACAAGACCTATGGTTGCTAACCTTCAACAGACCTACGGTTGTTTACCTTCAAAAGTACAATGATTGCTAACCATCAACAGACCTATGCTGAACTTCAACAGACCTATGATTGCTAACCTTCAACAGTCCTCTGGTTGCTTACCTTCAACAGACCTTAAAGAGACCTATGGTTGTTTCATTGACAATCCTACCACATCTTTTAATTTAGATATCAGATACAAAATGAAGATAATACATAATCTGGAAACTAAGGATAGATCAACATATAACATTATGTCCATTAATGACAAATCTATCTCTGATTGATAAACTATGCCTCCATTATCACTGAACTACTACACATTTATGTTTAGGAACCAGCTAAAAAGAGGGGGGTGTCGCTGTGTTGAAGACACATTGGTGGCCTTTGGCCTTTTTGTGCTCTTTAGTTGGCATGTTTTCTCTCTGACACATTCCACATTTCCATTCTCAATTTTATATGACAACTATCTGACTGATAAAATGTGCATTCTTTCCACAACTATCTGTTCAATGAAAACATATAAATATAAACAATCAGAAACTATTTTATTACTCAGTAACATCATCATAAATAATTTATTAACATTCATTACAAGTTGCAATTCCTTTGTTTTCATTGCATGTGTATATTTTATTTTTGTGTTTGCTGTCGCAGAGAAAGAAAGCACACTTTATATTGTGAAACTAACAAAAATAAATTATCAATAGAATTTCAACTTAATTCTATTAATCAAAACCATCACAATTTGTCTGTAAAAATATTGAATTGTTTTTTAATAATCTTTTTCTGATTATTAAATATTGCTTTCTCCCAAGAAACCTCTCTTAATAAAATTGTTTAACTACATTCATGCACATTTATGCCCAAATTTAACAACTAAAACTTTGTTAGGGAACTTATTTTATTCCTAAGCATTTTAAAATTATTCAATTAACATTAATGTTTTTATGTTACAAATCACAATGTATGGTTTCGTGTGTATATATGTCATCATGGTCATGCTGCCAATCAAGGGCATTTGATTGGAATAATAAATATTTTTACTCTTATACCTTGAAAACTGGTAGTATAAAAATATTTAAAAAATGCTTTCTTCCAATACTTTAATAAAAGAACACACATACCATAACATGATACAGTTTAAACGATAACATCTTATATAACCCTTTTCATTTCTAAGTCCAACAAAACAAAATTTTTTTTTCTGTAACTCTACAAAGTTCTTATGGCCTTTTTTTGACGACCTTGACTGGCTATAAAACCCTTGCACAGTCATTACATAGGTCAATATACAGCGATCATGTAAAATCCAACTACCATGCAGCAACTTCATAAAAATTTCATTATAAATAAATAAAAGAATATTCTTGCACCAACAAAATTTTTTAATATTGACTTACTGTATTTGACACATACAATCATGATAAAATAACTAACAAGAATGTGTCCCCAGTACACGAATGCCCCACTCGCACTATCATTTTCTATGTTCAGTGGACCGTGAAATTGGGGTAAACCCTCTAATTTGGCATTAAAATTAAAAAGATCATATCATAGGGAACATGTATAATAAGTTTGAAGTCGATTGGACTTCAACTTCATCAAAAACTACCTTGAGCAAAAACTTTAACCTGAAGCGGGACAGACGGACGGATGAACGGACGGACGCACAGACCAGAAAACATAATGCCCCTCTACTATCGTAGGTGGGGCATAAAAATTCAGTTTAAAATTCTGTGTATTAATATAACTGTTACAATAAATGTACAAATTATTTTGATTTTTAATGTCATTATTTACACAAAAGGGTATAAGCTGTTAAGCATATATATCAAATCACCAAAAAAGTTGATCTGTTTAAATGTTTTTAAATGCTAATTGCATATTTATTATCAATGCAAAGACAACCCTTTATTTGAAAGCATACAAAAGTCTTTTTGCCGATGTCTTAAGCTTTAATAACACATTCTTAAAAACAAATTATTTCCATTTGAAAATTGTAGATGGGTTCTCCACTGAACAACAAGAATGTGTCCTCAGTACACGAATGCCCCACTCGCACTATCATTTTCCATGTTCAGTGGACCATGAAATTGGGGTAAAAACTCTAATTTGACATTAAAATTAGAAAGATCATATCATAGGGAACATGTGTACAAAGTTTGAAGTCGATTGGACTTCAACTTCATCAAAAACTACCTTGACCAAAACTTTAACCTGGAGCGGGACAGACGGACGGATGAACGGACGCACAGACCAGAAAACATTATGCCCCTCTACTATCGTAGGTTGGGCATAAAAAGGACTGCTTTCTATGGACATCATGACAAGTTGCAATTGATATATAGCCAATTTATCATCAGAAATAACTAAGATATCAATAGTTTTTAGAGTAACAAACAAAATTGTAAATTTTATGGCCAAAGTTATGTACAAAACAATAAACGAACAAGAATGTGTCCATAGTATGGATGCCCCACTCGCACTATCATTGTTCATTGGACTGTGAAATTGGGGTCAATACTTTAATTTGGCATCAAAATTAGAAAGATCATATCATAGGGAACATATGTACTAAGTTTCAAGTTGATTGGACTTCAACTTCATCAAAAACTACCTTGACCAAAAACTTTAACCTGAAGTGGGGCGAACAGACTCACGGACGCACAGACGGACAAACGGAGGCACAGACCAGAAAACATAATGCCCCTCTACTATCGTTGGTGGGGCATAAAAACAAATAGGATGTACAACAACAAACCACAACCACGGACTGTTTTAATTAAGCCATTGTTTTTTTAAAGCATTTTATTGTTACAATCCAAATACTTTATAACTACCCAGTTTATCACACTTTTCCCTAAGTAGTCTCAATAATTTTCATAATATAAACCCAGACCTTTTTTTCATGGTTCATTCACGCTCAAATTTTGTCAATTACATGACTTACCAAATAAAGTACATATGGTAAAATCTACAAATATCTCTCTGTTTACATAATTAATTTCTTACATAACCCATTTTCAACAATTAAATCTGTAAGGACTTGACAAAAATAGGGGGGGGGCACTCTCATCAATTACTATTGGGAGGGTTTGAATGTTCAATCATTCACTGCACATTAAGAATAAACATTGTATTGGTGGTACAATTAAAAAATAATTGCCTTTCAACATTTCTTAACATATTTTGAGGAACACTCAAGGGTTAAATTTCAACCTAAAAAGTTAGACATTAGTTTATGTCTTGACACTTCAATAAATCGTACATTTCTTTTTAAATGTACCAATTTTCATGGATTTTCTGGTTTGTCATAACAACCATAAATGAATATATAAATTAGGTGCACAATTTATACATTATTGAAAATAGAATGTGCCAATCTTAAAATCATCAATTCAAAACTTCTGAGGTACTCAAAATAAAATTTTGTAAGAATCAAAAGAAAATAGAAACATTTTATATTGTGGTTGATTGGGGTCCAAAAAAATGGTGCCTCCCTTGAATAGTGCCCCCCTTGACTCCCACCCTCACCACCACCACTTCTAGTTTTAATTCTGAATCGGTATATATAGATGCAATCAATTGATGTGTTTTACTTCATTTATTTTTTTGTTCTTTTCTTTCAAGCATCTTAGACAAGACCTGAAGTTGAATGCATAAGGCTAAAAAACTTCCAATCATTTAATACCTGCACCAATTCTATTTTTTACTATTAAAGCTTTTATCTGAATATAAGGACTCTTGTGACTTTCTGGTGCCTGTACAAGCTTTGAATCATCAGACATTTATTTCATTAATTTTTATTGTCTGGTCCCACTAAAGTTTTTTCCCTCAAGATTACAATCTTGACTTTAAATTTGAGCTCCTCCCTTATTAGACCACCTACTCTAGATCTACACCCTCAGGTTCCTCCTCTAAAGCCTCATCTTCATCCTCACCATCAGATATCCCTAACTCATCCTCATCATCAGACATTTTATTTCATTAATTTTTATTGTCTCAAGATTTAAATCTTGACTTCCATTAAATTTTCCCCGTATTAGGCCCCTACTCTACATCCTCAGGTTCCTCCTCTAAAGCCTCATCTTCATCCTCATCATCAGATATCCCTAACTTATCTAAAGCATCTGCACGTTCTTTTTGAGATTTTTCAAAGAAATAGTCAAATGCATATTCTTTTGTAAATGTTGTTTGATGTACAAGACATTCTTCATTTTTCTCCTTTTGGAACCTCTGTACTTGAGCAACAAATTCCAGACCCTCTCCCTGAATTTCTAGACCAGTAATGTCATTAAATAATTCCTCTGGTGTTGGTACTCCATGTACATCTCTGCTTTGGAAAAACTAGAAAAAAAGAAGGTAAGAATGATATTGACAAAAATCAAAATAAAGTGACTAGATTTCATTATTTAAGGGCAAGTGTAAACTTATAGCTTTGATTTTATAATTTTAGTATTATTTTCTGTTTTGAAAAATATAATTGTTGGTTCATACAATAAGTGCCTGAATCAAAATAATAATCTGTTGTTTAAAATATGTGGGTTCCACATGGTCAAATCCAACATTGAACCCAATCATGAATTTGGCTATTTTTTTTAGATTGTTTTTTGTCAAGTAGCTCTTTAGCTGTTTCTATTTTCTATTTTCATCCTTGGCATTCATAATATTCATCTTGAGTGTGATTTATAAAGGTAAATCTAGAAAATCACCGCTGACATACTGTGGATTCATTATTATTTGTTGGATACCAATTTTTCATGGATTTCGTGAAATTTTCTAAAGGAATATATGCATACTTTGTCAAAACCACGAAATTAAACATCCACGAATATGCAAGTTTTCCTCAAACCACGAAAATTGGTACCCACGAAAATAAATGAATCCACAGTATACAAATTTTAAAATGTGGTTTTAATTTTTTTGGTATAGTTTAGCAGGTAACCTGGCCTCCTGAAATCTCATTAAAAAGGACCTGTGGTCAATGTCTTTTTGTTTTCTTTTTGTTTTTTGTAAGAGGTATTGTGGAGATTAGAGCTTCCTATATTGTGAAGACATCTTTCTACTGTTGAATACTGAATGTTGGCTTCTAGATGTATTTTGGTTGTTTATGTCATCTAGTTGCTGTCTAATTAATTTATATCCCCACAGTTTCTTTCTTCCTACTCAAAATATATCCCTTGGTGTTGTTATGGGCTACTGTCTCATTGACATAAATTTACACAACTCCTCCTTTCGTCCTTACTTCAGCAAATCAGGGCATCACAGCTAATTCTAAGATTAACTGCATCGAAATATGTAAATTGTACCAGCTAATCTCAAGCCAGTGCTAAAGACCACTTTAATTTGCTGAAGAAAATAATGTATATGTTCGAACTTACAGATGTCATAGCTTTACAGTCTCTAAACAGGAACTCTAACGCAGCAGGATGTGTTATTTCTACAGCTTGGCTCACATCTATGATCCAGATTTTATCCTGATACCACAGTATGTTAAATTCACTAAGATCTGCATGCACTAGTTTACAATCTCTATGTATTGTCTTCATTATCTGAAATCATATTTAGTTAATTAATAACTATAGTGTTTTCTTAGATTTTAAAACAATTCTGTTTCACATTTGAAACAAAAATTTAAGACAAGTATATACTAAGCATGTGATTATGGCAAGCTTTTCTAAATATAAACTTTTACATATATTTTTGGCAGAAAATTCACAAACATTAATTTCAAACTTGAAACTTTCCCGTTTGTTCAGTGGACCGTGAAATTGGGGTCAAAACTCTAATTTGGCATTAATACTAGAAAGATCATATCATAGGGAACATGTGTACTAAGTTTCAAGTTGAATCGACTTCAACTTCATCAAAAACTTCCTTGACCAAAAACGTTAACCTGAAGCGGGACATACAGACAAATGGATGGACTCACAGACCAAAAAACATAATGCCCATTAATGGGGAATAAAAAGTGTGGAGAACTGATTATTGAAGTGAGTAAGTACCATAACTCTGCACAAAATCATCAGACAAGGACAACATTGAATTTAATCTGTCACTTGTCATAATTAAACAATACACCAAATATCAAATCAATATCTCTCAGCACGTAAAAACAAAAGGTTTGGAAAACTGATTGCAAGACTGACAGACAGAGTGTCAGTAAAGTCCCTATAGAAAACCATGGGCCTTCAATAGGTAAACCGAAAAATCTTAGTCAATTAATGAGGTCAATAATGAGTCTTATGTAGACAAAACGCGTGTCTGGCATATCAAATTATAATCCTGGTACTTTTGATAACTATTAAGATTTGAGTCATATGCACCTCTATAATATTGGGGTTCAAACTTGCAACCTCAGTGTTGACAGGCTAGCATTTACTGTAAGTGATCTACTAAGATCACCCGGTCACCTAGCCCCCTAAATATAACGGCTTTGGTAACCTCAGAATTAAACTTACCTTCATAGTCTGCTCAAAAGCATCTTGCATATCTGCTGTAGAAAGCTTGACAGTTTTTAGTTTGGGTGCTGGTTGCATATCCTTTCCTATAAAACTCATTACTAAGACATGCTTCTTTAATACTTGGACGTGTGGACAAGGAACTCCAAACTTCTTCAGTCTGAAAATACAAACATATAATAAATTTTAATACATTTTACAAATGATTCAAAAAATGGTAAAATAAATAAATTTGCAGCACATTCATCTGAAGACAGTCTCATAATTTAATGAAATTTGGGGTTAAAATGCACTTCTATTAAAACAAAGTAATTGGAAGTAATTATCAAAGAAAGATACATCAAAGTTGGAAATAAGGCCAACCTTAAAAATATGTTTGTTTGCAGTTTTCCGACTGTACCTTCAGACTGAAGGGTCGGTAGGTAGGAAAAATATTTTATTTTATCAGCCAAAATACAGTTTAAACAAGCAGTTTCACTAAACCAAGTTTCTTGTGAAGAAAAAAAACCATTTTAAAACAACAAACACTGGACATGCTGAAAACCAACATCAAATGAACAGGCATTTTCAGATAAAAAACTTTTTAACCAAAACTGAAACTTTAACATAGTGTCATTATCCAATTTATGACATAAAATATGGTATAATTATTAAATACTGGAACACTTATAAACAAGGAATGTCATTATGACTAGAACTGTTTTAAAGAAATATATTCAGACATGTATGCTTCTTTACTAGAAGGTTTTCATGAGTAGAGTATTTTCATCAGATAAATGTAGATATTAAAGATTTATAAGACAATGTATTAAAGAGTGTATTTTTAATAAAAAAAAAATAACCATTGAATCTTCCTCAATTGAAAAAAAAAAAGGCAACTTGAAAGTAATAAGACATTCGACTGTTTTCATATTTCTAACAATATTTAATTATATATATGTGATAAGGTTATATTTTTGCCAGGCTTTAATGAAAACCAAAGAAATCTAAAGTTTGGGTGAAATCCATAGCACCCCATTAAAAGTAAATGGTCTGTACTGAAATGTTTTTAATGCATAAAAAAAATTGGCAGCATAGCTCCTAAGGACATGTTTTAATTGAATTCACACAGGCCACACAGTTTGGGTATATTTAATATTGTAAGAAAGAGAATAATTGCAATGAGTGGGGCAGCCCCCCTTATCCTAAAGGAGCATACTCATTGCAATCGAAAAAAGATTTAATATAGAGAGAGTATATTTATTTTTCAAGCTAACCATTCATTTTCTCTACATCTTTGTGTAGTTAGGGTTGCTTTAATTGATTTTGCATGATCTATATCCATTAACATTTCAAATGAGCCCTTCCTCTGTACAGGCGTGTTTAGAGATATCCATGAAGATTTAAGTCACAGAGGAGTGGTTTCATCTTTGTCGTCTTCACAACGATTTGTAGAAAATATGCCATACTTCAAGCAGCTGTCGAATTATTTAACCACTGAAATTGGTTCCATAAAGTCAGGCTCCACAGATTCTGTACCCGATTTGTTTGAGACAGAATGGTTATCGTGTCAGTTATGAATATCCGCTGCATCATCGTAAATGATATCATCACACATCATTACATGTGCCTGAATCTGTATAAACAGTTTACTAATAAACTTTTTTGTTTGTTATTTTGTCTTAAAATTGACACGAGACGACAGCGTAAAGTACTCCTCCGTGACTTCATGGATACCGAGTAAACAATTTCCATGTGCTTTATCATTAAATGGTCACATGGATGCTTGACGGGAAGCTAAAACCGAACTTGAAATGCGTAATTGACCCAGACTTTAAATCATTTCCGGAAAGGACCCAAAGTTCCGGATCGCGTCAATAGAAGTATTAAAAAAAATTTCTTCAAATTTAAAGCAATAAAATTTTCACAGTCGGGAGGATTTTCAAGGGTCGGTCGGTAAACTGCAAACAAACAATATTTTAATTTAAGCCTAATCAATTTAAATGTTATGCATGGCAAGGTGAAATAAACATTCCTTCCAACCCCTCCTCCTACATTTAATTTTAGAACAGCCCTATTTATATCAAACCAGTTATCTCATGAGTTCTTGAGACACAACTATATGTTTGGAATTAAGATGTATTTTTTATTATATTGATGTACATGTATTTATAATTTTAACCTAATAAGTTTTTGCCACTGAGCATTCCTCATGAAAGTTAAACCAGAACTGTGAATTGAAATTTAATGAGGCAAATTCATTTAATTTTTCTTGGATCACCTATCAAAACCATAGGAAATAGGCAAGACTGAAAAAAACCTTGTATATTATCTAGATGTTCTAAGGTTACAAACTTCAGTAATGAGAGAACAATTTCACAATATATACTGATTTTTATATTATGATTATCACAATAAAATATTCACACAGAAAAACCAGTCATTGCATTTAAAACATTTAAAACAAAATGAATTAAGGTTTGTATGTACATCCATTATTGCATTTTCCTTTATTGCAAAAATTGATGAAATGTGCAAATTTTGGGAGTAGTATGTAATTTATGTGTAAGACTTTTGTTGCAAATATAGAAAATTGTGTGTTTTATCATATTTACAGTTGTAATTTCTCAAAAACACCCGATTTGTTTTGGATTATTTATTTTCCAACTTTGCCAAATAAGGGGAATTATTTACACAGAAAATTCAGTCATTGCATTTAAAACATTTTGAACAAAATGAATTAAGGTTTGTATGTACATCCATTATTGCATTTTACTTTTTGCAAAAATTGATGAAATGTGCAAATTTTTGGAGTAGTATGTAATTTATGTGTAAGACTTTTGTCGTAAATATAGAAAATTGTGTGTTTTATCATATTTACAGCTGTAATTTCTCAAAAACACCCTATTCGTTTTTGATTATTTTTTTTTCCAATTTTGCCAAATAAGGGGAGATAAATCAGATAAAGTAACTATGTAAATATTTGATGTTGCCTACCCTTGTCTTATAGGGTTGGGTAAGTATGTAGCCTTGTTTTTAACAACAACATACGTTACATTTTTAAGACAAAATAACATGAACAAAGGACATTAAAAAATGAAAAAACTTTATAAATTTGTTTATGATTTGTTTCATAAAGTACATTTTTGGGTAGGTAGGCAACGTCCAACAGTTGTAATTATTTTTTTGGCCTGATATTCCAATCTTACCTATTAAGATTTGCTGTTTCTTTCTCTCCCCAGATTCGGATAATTTTTCGTGGATTTTGTTTTTTAAAATCGTCTCTTGAAAATCTGTGATCCCCATCGACATACTTTCCTCTATTTTTAAATTCATTCAGTGTTGTTTTATATACTTTTATTGCACATTCCTTTGGCAGTGTCTCACCATTCAATCTGAAAATATTAAATTTTCAAAATTATTTTTCATAATTATTTACAACAAAAAACAGCATGCAGAGAAAGGATGTATGGTATAAGGGACACAACTCTTTTTCACAATTTGGGGGAAAATTCCAATAAGGCAAAAAACCAAACAAATGATAGCATTTCAACTAAGAATCCTGACAGATTCAAATTTTTAGTGCATATTGTTTTGTAAAAGCACTGTTAATCTTGCAAAAACCAGTTCAGAACTTTATGAAAATTAAATTATTTGTTCACTAATTAAGATCCTTAATCAGCATGATGGCAGAAACACAGGAATTTTTTTTTTTTTTTAAATATATATTTTTGCATTGTATATATATATATTAATAAAACATATGTGGGACCCAAAGAAGACAACTTGAATTTGTCAATAAGTGTCGGTGTGACAACATATTCAAAATGTATGCAGGTCTTTAAAATGGCTTTTGACTTGGTTACCTTATTTTTAAGTGCTCAAATATTGTATGCTAGCCTTTAAAATTAAAATTAAAATCTTAGAGTACAGGATTTATCAATAAAATAACAATAACTTACTCTCCACCATAAGCATGGAATACAACTGACTCTTTCCCAGTACTGATACTACCACTTATAGAATCCAACACTCCATTGTTTACTAGTTTATACAAAATCAATCTTGTCCTAGCATCCATTACTTGTCCCTGGAAAAAAAATATACATATATCACTTTGTATAACTTGTTAACATGTTTTATTGTAGAAACACAATGGGTGTCATATGTGGAGCAGGATCTGCTTACCCTTCCAGAGCTCCTGAGATCACCCCAAGGTTTGGTTAGAATCTTTTTTTCAGTGACTGTTTTTATTTTTTTATTTTGTGTTGTGTATACAGTTGTTTAGGTCTTTATCTTGTGTTTATTTTTCCAATGATATTATTATTGTCAGTTTGTTATCTTTTTTAGTTTGAATCTCCTTTTGGTATTTCCACCTCTTTTTATTTACATTTAATTAGCATTCCTTACTTCGTCTAATAAAAATTGATTTTCAAAATATTTATTGCGATTCCATTTAGTACAGACATTATTTTCACTGTTTCATGCCATTTTTTACTATGTGGAAAATATTTTGTTGATGAATACATTTATATATTTTGTCTGTATTTAAAATTCTAAGAGATATTGGCGATTAAATAAACATGTGTAATGACTGCAACATAAAATAGTTTGATCCTTGTTCCAGACCATACTCACTGCAGTAGAGTGTTCCTTCTTCTCATGCAATCTTTGATGTCGTTTATTTTCAGCATCAGAATGACGTTTCAGTTTGTTATATATTCTATTATCAAGCTGCATGTCCATACTTTCTCCGTCACCAGAATGAAACTCTGGCGGAAACTAAAAATAGTAATATTGTCATCAGTTTACATGTGTGCACCACCAAGGCAGCTGCAGTATGCGGCAAAATCTTTTATTACTATTAACATGACTAAGCCTAAAGCTCATCTTAATGTTTAATTACAAATATTTTTGATAATTTGCACTAGGCCAAACATATTTTTACTTGTCAGATGGGTTACTGGGAGGGAAATACTTAAATTTCTTTTGACATACAGAAATGGAGACATCCCTTTTGAAAACTATATTTAAGCTTTTGATTTTGCCATATGATCAGGGACTTTCCGTTTTGAATTTTCTTTGAAGTTCAGTATTTTTGTTATTTAAAAAAAAAGAAATTATTGAAACTTACATCCATTAGTTTAGAAGCATTTTTTCGTCCACATATAACTTTATCGTGTTTTGTTATGATTTTATTTCCACTGCCAACTGTTCCATTCTTTTTAAATGATGGTGATTTCTTATCTGAAAAATACATGCATGGTTAAAAAAAAGAATAGTTGTGAACTGTAAACAAATAAAATAGTTCTTGGGATGATATTGTCCAAAAAATATTATCCTAGGTATCATACTCCATAATCATTTATTAATTCCACTTATACATGTTATATTTTATTTGTAATATGTTAACATGTATGTGTGAATGAAGAAAAGTTAGAGTTTATAAGTACCACTTTCACATTTCCTTGAAATATGTTTTTGACCAAGTAATTGTTGATCAACATTGATATTAATTTTCTGGGGGCAAATATTATCCAGGAAAATCACAAAATAATGCCACATAAAATAAAAACATTCTGCCTTTTATTTGACTGATAGGCCAAGTCAAATTTCAAGCTACTTTTCAAACAGCTTCTGTTAAGTTTGAAAAAAGTAACCTTCCATATTCAGATCCTGGTTGGAACACTGAATAAACAGCTCATTGATATGTAACCATGGTAACAGTATCTGACTACGAGAAGTATTTTGTTTTAAAGCAGCATACTATATCCAACAGAACTTAACCAAATTTTAGTACGATATATTGTACCATATAGAATATTGCACTATTAGAAACATATGTTTCAAGCAAATTTTCTAGCTTTTCCTACTTTAGCTGGCCTGTTTAGCTTGTTTTGAATAAATGAGAAAGTCAATGTTAAATCATGTTAGAGTTATCTCCCATTGACATACCCCATTGTGATTTTGGTGGTTCGTAATCCTCATCCTCTTCTTCTTTATCTTCATCATCTCTGTATGCTGGATGTACACTTCTGTAGTTCTCAAATGAGATAGAAACTAAAAATAGAAGATTAAATAAGATTTCAGTTAAATTATCTAAGCAGAATTAATAACAAATTATAGGATTTTAAAACAAACATTTGGTCTCTGGTTGAGCAGTTTTTTGAGAGTTGTCTTAATGGCCATGTTGGCAATCATACAGTTCAGACCACATCTTCTTATTTTTATATAACAAAATAAATCAAAAGCATTCAATATATATTTGAAAATCTTTATTAAAAGACTAAGAACTATCGCAGTATGTATGCTTTGTCAGGACTACGAAAAAGTATATTTTCTGCTAAAATATTAGAAAAGATCATTCAGTGAAAAACTCACTCTTGCTAAAGTTTAGTGATTCAAGGGGATTGAAAGTAATTGAAGGAGAAAGGACTCAAAGGCTAAATGATTAATACATGTAGTTTTCAAACCTTTATGATGTTTATTCACAAGTTTCTCCTTTGCTACCAATTCCTCATCATTCTGTTTATCATATTCCAACTGTAACATCCTAGCCATAAGTTCATCGTCAGCAGTTTCATCAGCACCAGCGGCAGCAATTAATGCATCAACATCAACTTCTTTTTTCTCACTGAAATTAAATTGATAAGAAATGCAGCTACATGGAATTAAAAATAGACGCCAAGAGTTCAACATACATTTTACATGTAAAGATTCCATAACTACAATTTAAATATATACATAATATTTTACTGTTGCTGTAAAATAAGGTATGATTACAGATGAGACAACTCTCCACCAGACATGCTGAAAAAATTTCAAAAAAAATAATTAAACTACATGTATATGTACTCTGTTTTCAAAATCATGTCTCTGACTGCATATATAGGTTGGGGTGGGTCTTTTCACCACCATACACCACTGAACACTTTTTTTTCTAATCATGCTTGGGGTATTGAAATTTTATTTTTTACTTTATAATGTCATGAATGTGGTTCACATTTTTTAAAACAATCATTTAATTAACTGTTAAACATACAATATTTTTATTCAACTTGAAAATTGTATGGGTTTTTAATATTTTTATTTAACATCATCATTTGATCATCCATTATCATGATTATTGTTCATCTTTGAAAGGCCAAGGGGTAAAGGTAAAAATCAAAAATACCTTTCTAGATGTCAGTCATGTACAAAATGATGTAGTTATTCAAATAATTAATTTTAAAACAATAAGCAATGATAAGACTTGAAATAGATTAATACCCCCTTTTTTAACTTTAGTACATGTATATACCTTTCAAAAGTGTCCAACACATTTTTCTGTTCTTTTTCGATAAAATCTTCACTCAACTGTTCATTCATTACATCTTGTAGGCAGCTTGGTATTGGAGTTGATTGCTGTGGAGGTTTGCCCCAGGGTGATGGTTTTGGTACACTGTCAATTTTCGTCTGGTTTATCAAGGCTGTCTGTTCTTCCATGGTCTTGTTAATGGTATTGCTATGTCTGTAACTGAAAACAATAACAGGTCCTTCCATGAAGTTTTTATTTTTTGTATAAGTGATTTCTATATTAGACGAAATGATTTATTATTTGTGTAACTTCCAATGACTGAATGAGTCTGAAATTCTTTCCTTTGTATTTCCAGTATGTTTTATCGGTTTAACTGGTGTTGCAACACTGCACGTCTGAGCTAGATCTTATATGTTTTAGCTGTTTATTTATAGCAAAATTAAACAACTAATTTATAAATAGATAAATTTCTATATGTTGTGAAATACTTACATAAAATTTCCTTCTGTTTGTTTTTAATTGGTTATTGGTTATTCCCCTTTATGAACTTCCGTTTTGAAACCAGAGGTGCGTTTGGATATCCAACTATAATATTTTATGGCAGTAGTTATTTGGCCGGCTGCGGAAAAAAAAATAATGGCTCCGGCAAAATAGCGATTTTTTTATAAGAGTTTTAGAAGTCTTTGAAAATAAGTCTTTTTATAAATAAAATTATGCAAAGAGTAAATATAAAAAGTGATATATCTATTTCTAATATATAGTCCTACCACTTTGTCCGCGTGTTTAGTATGACTAGAAATGTTCACTTCTGTTTTTCGTGCTATAAAAAACATCATTATCTATATAGTTTCAAATATATGTCCGTTTTCTATTTCACATGATACTGTATACCTTACAACAAAACTTTTTTTTCTTTTACCCGTGTACATTATTCTATTTGGCGGCAAGCAACGGTTATTTGTCACGTCAAGGTTCACTTTCTTAATATTAATTACCATCTCAACGTGGTATACTACTGTTTTCTATATTTATTCACCCTTATTTTATTGATATGGTATTTACATTGTGTCGTAGATCAAATTTATTTGTTTAGTGTACTTTTTTGGATTAGAGCGTCACTAATGAGTCTTTTGTAGACGAAACGCGCGTCTGGCGTATATATACAAAATTTAGTCCTGGTATCTATGATGAGTTTATTTTCAGACTGTGGCTGGGAATTTAACAGTAAAGATTTTGGGCATATGTTTAAAGATTATAATATAAGACATATTACAACAAGCCCGTATCATCCCCAAAGCAATGGTTTAGTTGAAAACTTTAATGGGACTCTTAAAATAATCATAAATAAATTGTTTGACAAAGTACCTGAGAAATGAAGCATTATTTGCCTACAGAGTTGGTATTCATGACAGCACTAAAGTGAACCCCTTTGAAGCAACGTATGCGAGAAAGCCCATCTTAATAAATGAAAAGGGAATAGGGCCTACTGTTCAGCCGAATGAAATACAAAATTACATATAAATGTGGCTATAGTGAGAGATAGGGCGGATATCAGTTATTACTGCCCCTAAAAAAAGGAATATTGTAAGCATCTGCATAAATATTCCAACATAAAAAGGATGGTGTGGTATGATTGCCAAGACGACAACTATTTAAATGACGTGGATGCATGGAACTATCATTATAGACCACCGTACTGCCTTCAACTATGACCAAGCTTCACAACGTATAGTCATCTATGTAAGGCTTTATCATGACGCAATGTGCAAAATTCTAACGAGAAAATTAACGACTGGATTTATATGACAAAATAAGTAGCGAAAGAAACATAATCTACATGTATATGACAGACAACAAACCACGACAAACGTTGAATTACAGTTTCCTAACTATATAGATTTTGGCGGGTTCAAATAGCCGTGTTTTCAAAATAATAAAAGTGTTTGATTATCGAAGAGACTACTGCTCCGTCAACGACTTATTGTCTATTAAAGTTAAATTTGGATATAACACGTCTTTTGATTGTTTGAAAGTTTCAAAATTGTATATCAGCTCATAAACATAGTTTTGGCATGTGACCGTTACGCCATTAACTTTTTCCAAGGTTTACTCTTTAAAAATCGAAATAAATTTAGATTATAAGGAATGGAAGTACTTCGGTCCGTGTATATTTGCGTCCAATCGTTTTTCGTTTTGAAATATCAAAAACAAAAAACAAAAAACGAAAGTGTTTTCATTTTTCGTTTTTGTTTTCTTAAAAACCAAAATGAAAAACAAAAGTGTTTTCGTTTTTCGTTTTTGATTTCACAAAAACTAAAATCGAAGAATGAAAGTGTTTTCATTTTTCATTTTTGATTAACGAAAAACGAAAGTGTATTCAATTTATCTTTCCCCACACTGTTAAATTGTCATTCAAAAAATGACAATGTTGTCATTTGTCATTCATTTAAAGGTCGTTAAAGTATACATGCACAGCGGTTGTCAGATCAATACTACTTTAATCGAAGATAATGTCGACGGATGCAAAAGTCTTTATCAATCTATTAAAACAATAAGGGTGCGTGATCTTTACTTTTAAGTTTGGAGAGGTTAATCTAAGATGATAATAAAGAAGCGTAACTAGCCTCTTTTACAAATAAAGCAAACTATATATTGTTGGCGAGGGAAGGGCTCAAGGACCCCAGAAGAACTGGAAAAAATGGTACAAAATCTTTCAGACCCTTTCTTAATCAAAAGCGCAAGTTTTGTTTTATCTATTTTATTATGTTCTGGTCTCGGAGCAAAATATATAGATACAGTGTAAGACTTTTAGTATTTACATGTATGAACAATATCAAAAGACATATGTAGGATGAAGAAAATAATAATGTGATCCTCAAAGTCAAGTGTGTGGCTATTGTTAGTTTAAACATATTTATTAATAGTGGATTGGAAATTTTCTCTCCGGAACGGGGATCGAACCAGGAACTTATGTTTTTGTAGTCCGATGAACTAGCCTTTGTTACTTTTGTATAATGAGGATCAATGGTCTAGTTCCTCGTTGAAGACCCTCCAGCTCCTTTCAAGATGAAGAACAGGAATAAAAGCCCTGTTCATTAATAATTTGTATTTTTTCTATATATTGTGTGCGATTTTGTCCCGTGTACATTTACTCCACATCTCTTTATTTTCTATTTAGGACCTGGACACGGCTCAATGCTAGTTTAGCCCTCCAAAGTTAAAGGTCATATGTTTTTTTTAAATTATTTGATGCCGTGGGATTGGGATTTTTAGCTTTAATGTAAACCATGTCCGGTTTTTAACTTGTATTTACAGCAAAGATAGCCAGTTTTGTGTTTTGTAATATACTGTAACAGTTTAATTTACATGTCCGGTAGCATCGTAACTTCTCAAAACATCTTCCGAACAATATCTGGACATCGGTGTCGTGGGCATGTACAATTGCCAAACCACACATGAACGTTCTTTAGTCTTCGTAGATCTATTCCAACTTGAAGTCTTTTTGAGTCTACGACAAGCAGAACATGATAGTTTATACCATTGAATATATTGAAGCCATAGTCATGAAGATCGATTACTTGATTGGTGTTCCGTTAACGTAGCCGCAGAACAAAAACGCGAGGGCTACTTTTGAATATTTCTACAATTTTAAGTAGTTTTCCACTCACAAACACAATAATATTTTCAACATTTATTAAAATAATTTTTTTTTACACTTTTTTACTTTTATGTTGTTTTAAAATATCAATTTGACTTGAATTTGGGATCCCGCTAAAATGTTTAACCCCGCCACATTCAAAATGTATGTGCCTGTCCCAAGTCAGGAGCCTGTAATTCAGTGGTTGTCGTTTGTTAATGTGTTATCTTTTTTGTTTTTCGTTCAATTTTTGTGCATAAATTAGGCCCTTAGTTTTCTTGTTTGAATTGTTTTACATTGTCATTTCGGGGCCTTTTATAACTGACTATGCGGTATGGGCTTTGCTCGTTGTTGAAGGCCGTACGATGACCTATAGCTGATAATTTCGGTGTTATTTTGGTCTCTTGTGGAGAGTTGTCTCATTGACAATCATACCACATCTTCTTTTTTATATTTATATGAGTATATTAAATAAACATGTATATACCAAGCTAAGTCAGTTTATATCATGTTTTTCGTCTTACTATACAAAAGACGAGGAGAGCTACTTTGATAGATCAGGTTGACTGATAAGCTGTCTATATAAAGTAATGGGACAATGCATGGCATGAAGACATCACCAAATCACCGTATGCAATACTCAAAAAGACATCCAGAGCTTATCATATAGTCATCACAGGCCGTGAGCTTTGGTTGGCTCTTAACTCA
The DNA here is from genome assembly GCA_019925275.1 of Mytilus edulis. Lineage (NCBI taxonomy): Eukaryota > Metazoa > Mollusca > Bivalvia > Mytilida > Mytilidae > Mytilus > Mytilus edulis. The sequence goes on from CM034362.1 coordinate 52,705,305, forward strand.
AATCCAAGAGCACAGCAAAATGTCAAAATATTCTATTCAAACTGGGTGACCTGGGAGAAAAACATTGAAATTTTCAAAAGAAATACACACACCCCTCAACTTTTAATATGGAGATTTGGTATTAATGCAAATGAGTCAACTATCCCATAAAGTTCAAATGTAGTGGATGTAAGCAATTATATATAGGCAACCATATAATCTTCAACAATGAGAAAAAAAACATACGGTATTGTCGGCTACAATAGTCCATGAATTGAAAAATATGAAACAGTTCAATTGGGAAAAATAACGGCCTATTTTAAAACAACATGAATTACGAAAAACACATATAAAATACATCAACAAACGACAACCACTGAACTACATGCTCCTGAGTTGGAGCAGGTACATGCAATATATTGTGGCGTTTAACATGCTTGTTAGCAGCTGGGACAGTTTTGTTACAGCACAGCATAAGAACAAACTATACAAATCAGTGGAAAGGGCTTAGCGCATGAGATCGATACAAAACAGAAGAAAAAAAAGTCAAACAAAAAGACATAGCCAATGTGGCAGGGTATTTTTACCTCGTTTTCAAACAATCAAAGTACTGAAGTGCTGAACATCGAATGACTACAAGTTCTTTTGGATTGTCACAAGCATTTGTCTCAAAAAAAAATCACATCTCTATACCTGAAAATGAAGTTAATATACAGATATCATTTTTTTGAAACTCAGTACACATATTCTATATCATATGATCTTTTTAATTTTAATGCCAAATATAGAGTTCTGACCCTCAATTCAACGGTCCACTAGACATGGAAAAGTATAGTGCGAGTGGGGCATTTATGTACTATGGACACATTCTTATTCAAATCCTTTATTAAAGAAGTCAGTAAATTTACTACAGATAATACTACATTTGTAAATTAGACGAACTAATCTAATTAAAAGGTATATCTCTGATTTCATTATACTTATGTGTATGAGTAAATTAATAGAAAATTAATATATATATTGATTTTAATAAGATTGTTGAACGAACGCGTTCAATCTTAGGATTTTATTCTTGTCAATTTTTCCGAGCAGAGCGAGTCGAAAACAATTAAAGAGACGTCTTTCAAGCCAAAATTAATATGTTTGCTATACACACATATGTTTTATTAAACTTGGTAATCAATTATTAATCAAAAATACAGTCCTAGATAAAAAAAAAAAAAATCAGGAAATATTTGGTCTAGTAATAAAAAAATCACACAAAAAAAACAGTAGTTGTCGTTTGTTGATGTCGTTCTTAATTCTCGTTTTTTAGCTCACCTGGCCCGAAGGGTCAAGTGAGCTTTTCTCATATCTTGGCGTCCGTCGTCCGTCGTCGTAACTTTTACGAAAATCTTCTCCTCTGAAACTACTGAGCCAAATTCAATCAAACTTGGCCACCATCATCATTGGGGTATATAGTATAAAAAATGTGTCCGGTGACTTTGCCAACTAACCAAGATGGTCGCCATGGCTAAAAATAGAACATAGGAGTAAAATGTAGATTTTGGCTTATATCTCAGAAACCAAAGCATTAAGAGCAAATCTGACATGGAGTAAAATTGTTTATTAGGTCATTATCCTTTATAGTCAATTTTTAACAATTTCTATAAATTTGTACATTTTTACAAATTTTTTTCCACTGAAACTACTAGGCTAAGTTCATTATAGATAGAGATAATTGTAAGCATCAAAAATGTTTAGTAAAGTAAGATCTACGAACACATCACCATCACCAAAACACATAGACCAAGGTGAGCGACACAGGCTCTTTAGAGCCTCTAGTTATATATATAGTTTAGACCTTTGGTTTTTACCGTTTGAATGGTTTTACACTAGTCATTTTGGGGGATCCTTATAACTTGCTATTCGGTGTGAGCCAAGGATTTGTGTTGAAGAGGGTACTCTAACCTATAATAGTTTCCTTCTACACACTGTGACTTGGATGGAGAGTTGTCTCATTGGCACTCATACCACATCTTCTTATATCTATGTATTATTTCGATATGTTTAATTGGGGTCTGGAGCTGGCATGTCAGTTACTGCTAGTAGTTCTTTGTTAATTTATGAATCATATTCATTTTGTGTAGTTTCTTTTGTTTACTATTTTGTCATCGGACTCGGATTTCTTTTAAACTGAGTTTTTCTGTGCATATTGTTGTGTGTTTGTTTATTCTACATGAGCTAGATATAGTTGTATAGCGGGAGGTTTGAGATCTCACAAAGCATGTTTAGCCCCGCCGTATTTTTGCGCCTGTCCCAAGACAGGAGACTCTGGTCTTTGTTAGTTTTTTTATGTTTTTTTTTTATCTAAGTTAAGTGTGACGTCCATTTTCACATAACTAGTATATATTTTTATTTAGAGACGAGCCGAGGCCCGCCTCTGGTTGGGGGATTTTCTCGTTGTGTTGAAGACTCATTGGTGGCCTTCGGATGTGCTCTTTGTTTAGGCTGTTGTTTCTTTGACACGTTTTTTATTTCCATTCTCAATTTTATTGATTGATCAATTGATTGATTGATTGATTGATAATTTTACTACAAGCAAAAGTCATGATCATTTGAGAATCCTTTATTTGTATTGTAGTGTTAATTTCACCAATGAAGCTCTACATTAATTTTTGTCTTGATATTTAATTTCTTTGTAAACTCTAAAATTACAGTCTGATTATAATAAGACACGCAAGAATAAAAAAAAAATATTTGGCCTTCAATGTCTCAACCTTTTTTAATGTGAGTAACTTCATTGTTCAGTTAGATTTCGATTTTGATATTGTTTTTGCAAGTATCCATAATAGATTTCCGGTAATTGTTCTGCATAAAACCCTATGGGAAAGCACATTGACTTAATTTTCCAAACGTTTATTAGAACCCAATGATTTGGCAAGGTGTTGCAACCTGTAATGTAAAGAAGTTACAGCCGATTGCATTGAGTGTGTAGGCAAAGGTAGCATATCCTTGGTTAGCTTGCTTGTATTATTGGGTTAGGTAAGCTACCCTCCTTTAAGAATATAAGAGTAGACTAGTTCGACAGATCACCAATCAATCTGTCTGTAGGACTAGGCTCCTTCTACAGGAGGGTGGTATACCTTATCTAGTTACTTCATAGTTCAGCTAACAAACAAGCGATCCAAAGATATTACCTTTGTCTACACACTCAATGTAATCGGCTGTAATAAAAATGCGGAGTTTGTGATACCAGGCTCAAGCAGCCAGTCGGTAGCAGCCAGTTTTCAAATATATAAACACAAATATTGCATAAGACTCAAACGTACTTCAACTGTTTTTATTAATATATAACCACTATATCATCAGTTTTTAATATATAATTCAGCAGTCAAAGACACTATTCAATGAATTTTGAAATTTCATTTCTGGTTCATTTAAGAATTGAATGCTTTTTTTTTGCTACTTCATTGAGGTGTAAAGCGTTGACCGAAATACATTTTGTATGAAACGCGGAAGCGCTTCATTCTGAAAATGTGCGCACGGTCAACGCTTTTACAACCCTATGAAGTTACAAAAAGAAGCATTCAATATTTATAATTACATCTTTTAGCTAGGATCATGAAAACACGATTTTATCAAGTTTTTATTAAATTCACCTTTGCACTTTATTGTGGGACCTCGTGTCATCATGAATGATGAATTTCATTTAAGAATTGAATGCTTCTTTTTGTAACTTTATTGGGGTGTAAAAGCGTTGACCGAAGTACATTTTGTATGAAGCGCGGAAGCGCTTCATTCTAAAAATGTGCGCACGGTCAACGCTTTTACAACCCTATGAAGTTACAAAAAGAAGCATTCAATACTTATAATTACATTTTTTAGCTAGGATCACGAAAACACGATTTACATCAAGTTTTTATTTAATTTACCTGTGCACTTTATTATGGAACCTCGTGTCATCATGAATGATAAGTTTTATTGTGTGATACAACTGCTTAAGGAATAACACGTGATGTGCAGTTAGCTAATCAAAATAACGTATTATAATGAAACATACATCTAATGTAATTATTGCAATTGCGTAAGGAATAACCTGAGATGTGCAGTTAGCCAATCAGAATAACGAATTATAATGAAACATACATATCATGTAATTATTAGTTATATAAAGGCAAAATCAATCGCTTTCGATATATTACACAGCGTACTGCCCCGCTTTACATTTTAAATAGTCAACACTTTGAGTGTTTATAGAATCATCAATAATTATGATTTTTTTAATGATGGCAAAATTGCACTATTGGGTGAAATAGCTTCCTTATTATCGACATCCTGTCAAATAGTTCATGAAAAGTAATAATAATTCTGCATTAAAAGAAAAGAAAGTTGCCCTTGTGCTTTAACTTTTTTTTGCCACACAAAACTGTTTATACAAAACATTCTACCTATGAACTAGTGGATTTCGCTTAAATATGACTGGACAAAAGGTTTATTTTTTGTATTCAAAGTATGGTGGGCAAGTAAATTATTTATTAGCTTAAAAAAGATTGATCCGTGCTATCAATTAACTTGTAATTTTGATCAAGTAGGCTCTAGATCTCTAGCTTACGTTCTCACCTAGTGCAGATAAAAGTATTGCCGCAGATTTTTTTTATTAACTGTTCGGTAAGGGTTGGGTAGGGTATACGACCTCAACTTTAGACCTACTTTAGAAAAAAAAAACTAAGCAGAACAACACCCTGGATTTTTCTACTGTAGACCCCAGCTACCCAGCTTCCCTTTGCACCTAGTGAGAACAATTCTTATTACATTTTCGGTAAGGGTGGGGTGTTCGACCCCAACTTTGGACCTATCTTTGAAAAATTTTAAGCTAAACAGCAACCTTGATTTTTTTCTCCAGCAGACATCAGCTACCCAGCTCCCCTTTACACATTGTGCGGACAAAAGTATTTCCGTAGACATTTGTTTATCAAAATTTATGTAATGATGGGGTAGGGTGGGTAACTGAGGTCCACTTGAAAAAAAATACAGGGACTCCAATGTGGTGTGGTCTATGCAGAACAATTACCGGAAATCTATGGTAGTTTGCAAAATAATAGTCTTTTTTCATAATGTGATATGTAAAATGTTAGCAAATAATGAAAGCATGCTTCTCAATTAATAGACATAGAAATAAAGAAAAATCGTATGATAACCAATAACAATCTCCCAGAGACAAACTAACGTTCATTAAGGCAACTAGTATGATGGTCTGGATTCGGGGTTCTTAATTTCTGTATTCTTTGATATTTTAGGCGATATTTCTCTCTTCTTTATACTTTTTGACAATTATTCTCTTATCATTACATTTTAACACCATTATTCTAGCTATTTTATTTATTTCTTAGTCCATTGTCTCTATTATTTATATTTTTTGTCCACTATTTTCAATTCCATAATCCCCCACCAACGGCCTCTAGTTAATGTCACCTTATAGTCTTCACAAATAAGCAAAATTAACACCTTATAGGCTCTAATGGCAAACCAATTGAAGGCTTTAATATCCCAGTTTGATTGTGAAATTGCGGAAATTTTTTTAATTTGATCAAGCAAAATACATTATTGTCCTCGTAGTTCGTAAAATACTGGCAGATGGACCTTGATCATCAATTATAATAATCTTGGATCGACCTTTCTAAACTTAAAAGTAATAAAGTTCACGCACCCATATTGTTCCGATTGCTAAAGACTTTTGCATCCGTCGACATTATCTTCGATTGAAGTAGTATTGATCTGACAACCGCTGTGCATGTATATTTTAACGACCTTCAAATGAATGACAAATGACAACATTGTCATTTTTTGAATGACAATTAAACAGTGTGGGGAAAGATAAATTGAATACACTTTCGTTTTTCGTTTTTTGTTTTTGTGAAATCAAAAATGAAAAATGAAAACACTTTCATTTTTCGAATTTTAGTTTTTGAGAATCAAAAATGAAAAATGAAAATACTTTTGTTTTTCGATTTTTGTTTTGTGAAATCAAAAATGAAAAACGAAAAACCTTTTGTTTTTCATTTTGGTTTTTAAGAAATCAAAGACGAAAAATGAAAACTTTCGTTTTTTGTTTTTTGTTTATGATATTTCAAAACGAAAAACGAATGGACGCAGATATACACGGACCTACTTCCCCCTGTCCATTCGAAATAATCTAATAGATTCTATAATAAAAATAGACTAGCGTGCACACTTTTAAATATTTAAAGCAACTTGGGTTATTTAGTATACACTAAATTTTTCACGTTATTTCTTCATTGACAAAAACATTTTTACATTACATGCTATTCCTTAATTACAATAGACATGTTACGAAAAGGTATATTCACGACGCTGAGGTTGACAAATTACACTTTAAATGTGGGGACTGTGTCGAAACACAAAAGAGATTACCTGTGTATACATTGAATATTCTTTAAAAACGGAGCGGTCATGTAAATACAAAGGAGCCACCGCGAACATGCGTGTGTAAATTAATCTTAAGTATTATAATCTACTTTACAAATACCTGCTCGTGAATATTTTTATATAGGTATGTATATATTTTGATCCAGTTATTTGCCACCTAAATTTTTATCTGACGGGGTCTGTTTTAAAACACATAGACATGAGTTTTATACAATTTCAACTCGAATCATGTTGCATTCTAGTTATAAAATTTATACTTCCGGTCACATAGCTTCGAGGACATGACTTTTCTTCCTTTATTTCCTTTCAACTTTGTCTTAATTTAAACAGTTTCAGCTCAATTTGTATTTTCTTTATAAGTTGTTTGTGATTGATTGATTATTGGTTGCATAACGTTCAGTGGCAAATATTTAATGCCTGTTTAGAACGATAAGAGGTTTGTGTAAAATATGGTCCGAGACCACAATTGTCGTCCCTTGATTTTCGTTGTTCTTCACGAATATAGTCCCTAGTGTTGACAGTGGGTTACTTGCCATTAATTTTTATACCCCTTCCAAATTTATTTCTCCATGTTTAATGCCTCAAATTGCAAGTAGGGGGGTGAAATTACAAGTTGTAAACAAATTTGGGTCCAGAATTTTAAAGGAAAGTAGTAATTTGGTCCAGGTGAAAAAGGTTGAAAATTAGCACTTCGGAAGCTGTCAAAAGATTTCAAGACGCCCTAAACATAAAATTGTCCATATTTTGAGTTAGAGCCGATGAAGTTTTCTATAATTTTGATATAATTTGTCCCAAAATTAGTACAACACACTGTAAAAGTTTCTTTGAGAAAGCGCAGGTGGGATTTTTTTTATTTTCATTTATGTTCTAAAAGAAATGCACTACGAAATAATTGTGGTCTCGGACCATATGACTCACTACTCATCAGTTGAACATTCCCGCAGAGTTTCAAAAGCATTACATAATGACTTTGCATTTACACCTTAACACCACCTTATGCAGATATTTTGTATTTTACAAATTCCTGGAAAGTTTGGTTGAAATTCGCCAACCCTTTCATAAGAAAATGACAATAGGAAAATTAACACCGATGGCCGATGAGTCTTTCCTCTATATAAGCTAACAATGCTTGGGGTTTCCTAAAATAATTATTATGGCGTTTTTATAGATGTGTAACAACCAGTTGGTTTTTTAGGGAGAGGGAGGGGGCTAGGATTAGATTTGAAAAAGGCATCAACTAAGAGCTAAACGACGAGCAGAAAGAAGAAAATGTAAAAAAACATGAATTTGCGTATATCAGAGTGGCGGGTATATATCGAACACGATATAAGGCGCTTCAAAACTTTCAGAGTCAATGGAAGCTTATGGAGACACCCGAGAGAAGAAATCAATCAGACAATAGAGCGTTGTGTGGGATTAATAAGGCCATACATTAAACTTTTTCATGAACTGTAATACAACAATAAATTTTTTATCTAACTGGCTTACTATGAATATATAATCAATCTAGAATCGAATGAACTTGTATAACTCTCAGCCCCCCTTTTTCTATCCCACCCACTATTGCACGCGTACAACTTTCAAGTCGTATGATAGTCAACAATATCACAAATTTAAAGCAATTGTCATAATATTAGGATGTTACGTAAATGTGATTTGAATTCACCAAGACGCACATGATTTAATTTTTATCTATAATCAATGTTTTGACACCGTCCCCAAATTTAAAGTGTAATGTGTCAACCTCAGCGACGAGAATATACCCTTTCGTAACATGTCTAATAGAAATTATATGATCTCAAAGGAAAACAGTCGGACTTTCATTCCAAAAATTATTCCATTCGGATTAGAGAACTTCGGTGAATCAGGAAGAACGTTACAGGTACCTATGTTTAAGGTTTATTAAATACCAACATTGAACAGCGTATATCTTAAAAATTTTCTACCCTGGGCAAGTTGTATTACATGACCAATCTATATACATGTATAGTTTATTTACTAGACATTACCGGTTGTTGATTTATTATGATAGAAGTATTTTACGTATGATTTTAAACTATGAGATCCGATATCACATAGAATATTTTTTAAATTTTGTTTATCAAACGTACAAATTTGATATATTTTTAATTTAAGAAAAAATAGACTTTGAGTATTATTATCAGTATTTATTTATCAACATTGAAATTCAATTAAATTTAAGTGAGAGACGAACATTGCAATACCATACCCATATATTAAGATATAAGAAATACACTCTATCGTGTAAATCAAGACGAAATCATGGGGAAAGTTTGCATTCATATTTTGATAATTTTAATATGTTTGGTAAAGGACCTCAGATGCCAATTTAACGCAACAAAAGCTGGAACAGACATAGAACCAGCTGTTATAATTGAAACGGTAACCAGAGCGCCGTTTTGTGACAAAAATCTTATTTCTAATGACACTGGAATCTTCGATATCGATATTTTTTACCATACTGAGGATAAATTTGTACAAAGGTTAGTGTGTTTATTTCTTTGAATATATCTGTAGTCTTTTGCATTACGCTTGAATTAAAGAATTGTAGTTCGAATTATCACCAACACGCAGTTGTTTTCATGTAGTAGACTGAGCTATATGTACGTGAAATTTAGACTCCAACTTAAGTTTGGGGCAATACTTGACTATCGCGGAACCAGCAATCAGAAATGAATCCCGACTATCGCTGGAAACAGCATTCAGATATGATCCTTGACTATCGCAGAAACAGCAATCAGTAATACTTTACTATCAAATAAACAGCAATCATTGAATATCGCAGGAACAGCAATAAGCCATCCTTGGCTATCGTATCGAGGGAAAATCCATCTGCACTCATTGACTATTACGGGAACAGCAATCAGCAATTATTGACTATCATGGGATCAGCAATCAGCAATCCTTGACTATCACGGGAACAGCAATCACCAATCCTTGACTATCACGTGCACGGGAACAACAATCATCAATCATTGACTATCACGGGAACAGCAATCAGAAATCCTTGACTATTACGGGAACAACTCAATCGGCAATCCTCGGGTGACTCCGCTTCTCTCCTTCTATGAGGTACGGAATCGGCCGAGTTGTGACGGTTGGGGAACAATTATCATCAATCATTGACTATCGCGGGAACAGCAATTAGAAATCATTCGCGGGAATGTTGGTGTTTTGATTACAGCATTGCACTCTCCGTATTAAGGAGGTAGACCTAGGTTAAGGGAAATAACTCTTAAAATCATCAGTACGTTTGTGTCAGCCATTTTCATAAATATGTTCTAAGCTTCTAGGATACATAGATTATTTCCAATCTGTTTCAGGAAAATGCTTAAAATTCATTGACGAAACTTGACTTTAACAAACGCATAACTGATTTAAAGAGTTATCTCCCTGAACCAAGGTCTACCCCCTTAATACACACTATTATTTTGTTTTCAGATATTAACTTTTAATGAAGGCCATAACAGTATTATTATACTAAACTTAATATAAGGTACATGTATTATGTTCTAACTTGATGGCCTAGATTGGGTCCAAAATCTTGTTTTTTCTTGTTTTTTCTTTTTACTTAGGTCATTTTTCTCTATTTTTTATACTTAAGGAAGCTGGCTTGTCATGTTTTGGAATTTTGGTCAGATTTTCGGATTCCTCTGGTTTTATCCATTTGAATGCATTTATATATAAACAAATTTTGCCCGGTGACCCCCATTTTTCTTTTTATAATTCTTTTACATGTATAATGATAAGCTGTCTGTTAAAGTCTTTTAACATTTTAATTACTTTTTAATAGTTTTTGATGTCTTCAACTTGTCAATGATAAAGCAAAAGTCAAGAGAGAACATTTTCCAGCCAAAATTTCAATGGCTAATATATCGAAAACGAGTACGGTGACCTATATATTTTTTTTGCTCTTTGGATTCCTTTATTAATCCCCTATCAACATAAACTAGTGTTTTGAAAAGTTAACTCTATATTTTTCTATTCTTTATATTTGTGGTATATTTTTCTCTATTCTTTAATTTTTTACCCTTTATGACACAAAAGAAGGGCGAAAGATACCATAGATCGAAAAATTTTAGTGACAACCCCATGGCTAAAAAAGAAAAAGAAAAACAGAAAAATAATAGTACACAAGAAACAACTTAGAAAACTAAAGACTAAACAACACAAAACCCACCAAAACTGGGTGTGATCTCAGGTGCTCTCAGAAGGGTAAATCAGTGATACAATTACATTAACGAGTGTGACTTTCTCTTTTAGTCAAGCAGGTAAAGAAAAGGAACCAAGGACTATTCGTCTAGGTAAAAATCAAATACTCAAAGCATTAGAGAACGCTATGATTGGGATGTGCCCTGGAGAGTACCGGAAAATAACTGTACCCGCTAACCACGCCTACGGCAATAAAGGGATTCGGATTCCTGATGGTCAGTACATTATTAAAGGATTAAATAATTTTGTTTCTGTATTTTATTGATGTGTTTACCTAGGCAAATAAGGGAGCAAACTTTTAACTTCAAGGTAGGGTTATGGTTTATTGTTAGTCCAAATAATTATGACGTCTGGCAAGGCTATTTTAAGGCGTCCCAGAAAAAAAATTAAAATAGCCTTGCTAGACGTCATAATTATTTGGACTAGGTTTATTGTGTGAATTAGGATATTTTTTTTCGGGCACATCTTTTGTGTATTTGTTCGACCCTTCCAATCAAATTATTTTTTCTTCAAAAGATCTGTATTCATAATGTGTTTTTCATCTGTTTGACTGACCCCAATATTTATTTTTATCAATTTGGGGATCAGAAATATTCTTTTAAGAAACAACCATAACCCCCTCCCCATTAAAGTTAAATGGCCGTTTCTCAACCCACAAATCGAATAAATGACGAAAGTTCTGCAAATTTTTAAGACCGTGCTCCACAAACTATTTTTCTTTAATATGGATGTTTCTCTAACAGTTTATTGTCGTCTTTTTTTTTTTTTTTTTTTTTTTTTTTTATTAAATCCTGCTTTAGCAGCTTTTATGTCCGGAGCACACCCCTGCATAACTTAACGAAGTCCGTATAATTTGATCATGAATGGGTCCTACAAATCAATAGAAATAGGGAGACGCATACGAAAGGACAGAGGGTATATAACTGCTGAGAAATAAGGAGTTGATAATGGGAAAGCTTTGTTAAAGTCATACTCATGAACAAATCCAGATTTGAAGCAAATCTAATAGTTTCGATTGGACCCCTAATTTCAATATAAAAATAAAAAGATATGGTATGATTGCAAATAAGACAATTCTTGACCATAGACGAAATGCCATATAGAAAGTTAGAAAGTATAGGTCACCACACGGCCTTCAACAATGAGCAAAACCAATACAACACATCAAGCTAAAACAAAGCTCCGAAAAAAACATGTTAGAATGAATTTAGTTATAAATGAGATGAACGCAGGCCACAGTAACATGTACAGTTCATTTAACACTTATACAAGTACACATATAGATATGAAAATAAAGTAGACGATTGTATGCATGTATATATATAGCTCAAGTAACACTTATGCAAATTTAATTATAAGTAAGACGAATGCATGCCACAGTTACACGTACAGATCAAAGTAACTCTTATACAAATTTCAATATTAGCATAAAGTAGACCGGCGATTTAATGCCTCAGTACCACATGTAACCCTCATGTAAAAAATTACACCTTTAATTATAAATTAGACGAATGCATGCCACAGAAACAGGTACCGCTCAAGTAACACTTATAAGGGTCATTTTCAAAAAATGTCGAATTTTCAGTACACCCATGCTAAAATTTTTATTTCTAATGGAAATTTCAGTTGTAATGGTTTTAAAAAAAAAAGGGTATTTGTGTGCGTACATTGTCAGAAAAACACATTTCAAATGATTTTTTTCCGATTTTCTGATCGCCTTGATATCTGCAAAAGGGACTTTCTAAGAACGTTAATTATAATTCTAACGAAAAATCGTAGCTTCTTTATCATTGTATGTAACAGATTATCTACAAACTAAATTCAATCAGCGTACAGGAGGTTCATGTCTATCCTGTTACCGCTACTTAAATCAGTCGTTAAATTATTCTCCCTATGAATATTGAATCAGTCAGTGTTGATTTCAAAAATGCAAAGCAATCTTTACATTTAAAACGCCTCGTTTCTTGAACGACAGTGTAGAGAAAAAAAAAATTTCAAGACATTTAGTGAAAAAAATAGAGCGTACTTTTTTTCAAGTCTATGCTGTTACCAACCATTTTGATTAATTACACTAACAGAATGGTTGTCAAAAGTGCAATAACGTGTTGGAAACCAAATTCACAATAGAAAACCATAATCACTTCACCAAAGGGAGTAGTTATTTCACAACAGCAATCAAAAACGAAGAAATTTGTCTATCCTGTTATGTCTATCCTGTTACTATGGTTGCTATGGTTACAGTAACAGGATAGACAATTATAGAAAAAACGTCGTTATTTTTTTTTATCTTAACATGTAGGTGGAAAACGTGTGAAATATTTCATTGTTTGAACTCATCTTAAGGTTATAACGTCTTAATCTTCCCAAATTAAGCATTTGCAGGTGCAATACTGATATCGGTAACAGGATAGACAAAAAGGTAACAGGAAAGACTTTTATATAGTGATATATCAGAAACGTACGTTCCTGTTACCAACAAAATAAAGAGAAAAGTAAATTAACTTATAAGAGATTTACTTGATGTTGGGTTTATTTGAAAGGGTGGAAAAGGCCGAACAATATAAATTGCTATCTTAGACTTGCATTACTGGTAGTAATTTTTACAACCTTTGAAAACCAATTTTTAGAGCCATTTTTCAGTACAACCTAGAAAATTGGCAAATAATCTATTATTTTACAGAATGAATATATATAGAAGTTTATTCTGTTGAAAACCATCTAATTGGTAACGTAAAACAAGCTTAACATTTTATCTAAACCTTTTCTTAATAACTCAAAATTTCTTTTGAAAATGGTAACAGGATAGACAAAATATTGTACCACCGATCAAAAAATGTTTCAAGATATTCTTGTATGACATCATTAAGATTGCATCTTTTAATATGTTGTTCTTAAAGTACTGTTTGTTTTGATTTGCTTATGTAGAGGGTTGTTTGAATAAGTAACTTTTGATAAATTTTTCAATTTCAAAATTCGACATTTTTTGAAAATGACCCATAAATTGAAATATAAAGTATAGTACGATTGGATGACTTAGCAACATGTGTGACTCAAGTTACAATGTACACTTTAATATACAAATTTGAACTTTAAGTAGACAATTGGATGCCTCAGGTACATGTGTAGTTCGATTAACACTTATACAAACTTATACAAATTTATACAAATTTGAATATACAGTAGACTATTGGACACCTCAGTAACATGTGTAGCCCAGGTATCACTTATACAATTTTTAATATATAGTAGACGATTGGATGCCTCAGTTATATATGTATCTCAAGTAACACCTATAAGAATTTGAATATAAATTAAATAGACGATTGAATGCCTCAATTACATTTGTAGCTCGAGTTAGAATTATACAAATGAATACCAATTTGAACATAAAGAAGACAATTGAAAGCCTCGGTAACATGTGTAGCTTGAGTAACACTTATACAAATTTGAATATACAGTATAGACGATTGGATGTCTCAATAGTTAATAAGATTTGATATACAGGCAAACAAGAGTTAAGAGACCACTTAAAGCCCCAGTCAAACTGTCACGTTTCAAGAACTACGTTTTACTACGTTTCGAAAGCGTAGCGAAACGGAAATATACGTAACGAAGGGTATCGAAACGTAGTGATATTTTGTTCAAAACGGGACCTGCCCCGTATGTTTTGAAAATTCAACAACAAACGTAGCGACAATTGAAACGAAGTAGAAACCTAGTAAAAATGTATCAAAGCTTAGCGGAACGTAACAAAACATGCTTACTTCGTATCGAAACGTACCAATGCGAGGTGGAAATGTGGGTCTACACGTACTTATACGTAGCAAAACGTGACAAGAACGTAGCACACACCTAGTGAAACCTAGCTTTCAATTTTGTTTTATTCAAAACGTGGTTGAAACGTAGCATTTTAAAAAGTAGTAAAACGTGACAGTGTGACTTGGGCTTTAAGGAGAGCAAACAAGTGGTCTCTTAAGGCAGGTGATCTTTTAATACAGGTTCAGTCTATATGAAATGTACTTCAAAGGGTTTTAAAATTCATGGTCTTATAATACAGGTTTTTGCTTTATATGGATGGTATCTTAAGGTGGTAACCAACACTTTCACTAAAATTAATTTGGCCCGTTTAATTTTCATAAAATTTTGTCAAAGTATTTACTTTTACCCTTTACAAAAATATAAAAATTTCAAAAAGTTTTAACCAACAGTTTTGTCAGAAAAATTACACTGGTTATTTAGCAGTTTGACAAACACCTATTTTGATCATTGAGAAGCTTAATATTCCTTTTACAACACAACGTACGTTATTAAAACGTTTAGCTGACTTTACAGAGTTATCTCCCTGTAGTGTTAGGTACCACCTTAAGCAGGTTTGACTGTAAATGATTATTGTAGGTAGGCATTTGAAACCTCCAGTAACACTGATTGTCCATGCAACACTGATACAGATATTCAGACAGACACAGAAAGAAATAGATTCTGCCTTTAACATTTGGGATACTGATAATGATCACCGTCTTAACAAACAAGAGGTACCATGTGTTACAATATGATATTGTCATACGTAATTTTTACTTTAGATCTAATTGTCTTGAGAATAAAAAATCTGTGTAACTACAAAGATATCCAACCGTAACTTGAAAGCAAAAACACATTTCATAAAAAATGTACCATAATAAACGCATGCAATAATATAAAAGCGTCAAATTTGTGACGTCAAAACTCAGGAAAATATGTTCTTGAACATTTTTTTCAAGCTTTGCAACACTTTCAAAATGTTATTGCATGATTTTTTGTGAGGATAATCTATTGGAGATTGTGTTTTTGTTGTAACTGCATGCTCGTGTAATAACAAATCTTCTCGGGACAAATTCGAAAACGTCAATCTGTGTATAATATATATGAATCATACTTGGTACGAACTATTTATAAAAATGTATAAATTATATAAAAGATTAAAAAAACACAGCATGTATGTTTCTTGGCCTCTTGTGAAAGTTGTCATGATCGATTTTAAATTAGAGTTTTGCATATTGTATAGGCAATAACTAAAAGTCTGATTAAGACACACAATATGATGATCTAAAAGGAATGAAGGCGAAAAAGAAAGTTGGTTTAGAACTAATAGTTAAAAGTGAGCAAAACGAATGATACAAATATTAGGCATATAAAAATATAACTTTTTTTGGAAACAATATTTGGGGTTCTGG
The DNA here is from genome assembly GCA_019925275.1 of Mytilus edulis. Classification (NCBI taxonomy): domain Eukaryota; kingdom Metazoa; phylum Mollusca; class Bivalvia; order Mytilida; family Mytilidae; genus Mytilus; species Mytilus edulis. Next base: position 52,721,156 of record CM034362.1, read on the forward strand.
ATGGGGTTTACAGAATGAAACAATAATAGTCGAAAGGTGCAGAATAATGGACAAACATATTAAAGAAGAGACAAACGAAGACACAACAATATCGAACAGGGAGTAATGAGCTGCTAGAAAATAATAAATAGAGAATAAAAGAGAAAACAAATAAAGAATAGAGAATAATAGAGAAACAGATACTAGCGACAAATGTATAAAAAATAAACGATATGAAGGACACCAATTCCAGAACCTCATACATATGTATTAGTGATTTACCAATTCTTATAACCTTTTTTCAGCTTTTGAATATATTTGAAGTATTTATACAGCTAGTAGGAAAAAACAAGATCGGGAACTTAGACAATATGCTTGATCAGTGGTTTGGTATGCTCGATGTTGATCGTAATGGTTTTATAACCAAAGACGAATTTCTTAAATCAGAACATACAGCAGCTGATCCCAAATCTGCTGAGATGTTTCAAAGTTTTGTAAAAAGATACATGTCTATGCTTAAAACCAGGTCTTCTACAAGAGACAAGAAAATAAAGGATGAATTATAAAAAAATATGTTTTTGAATTTTAATAAAAAAAAATTGTGTTAATGATATTGTGTGATAAGAGGCAGTTCATCTACATGTAAACATTAAACATTGTGTTTGGTAATCGGACAGCTTTTGTGACCAGAAATGATTTGAATTGACTAGATGAATGCATTCATATTTAACGACTAGTAGCAAGTATTAAAACAATATCATGCACATGTTGATGTGATATGAGTATAAACCTAGCTCTGTACAGGACCGACAAGCTGCGACAGTTGTTACGGTGCTATGTCAAAATGTACAAAGTAACCGTCCACAGATATACACATCATTACCGTTACTACAACCCCCTCCCCTTTCCCCGACCTTTGTGACCTACCAAATGAGACTAATCACGGGGTTTGTAAGTACTAAAATGAGCAACACGACGGGTGCTACATGTAAATATGATGTTAGGCAGGATCTATACTTATCCTTCTAGAGCACCTGAGATCGGCCCTGGTTTTGATGGGGTTCAGTTGCTCAGTCTTTAGTCTTCAATGTTTTGGTTTGTCGTTTGTCTTCTGCTGTTTACAGTTTTTTCCTTTCATAATTCAATGTAATGGCGTTGTCAGTTGTTTATTTAAGACTTGTGAGTTTGAATGTCCCTTTGGCATCTTTCGTCTTTCTTGTGCTCCGAGTCCGAGAAAACTAAAGTAACAACGATTACTCTAACTTCGGTGCTTTGTATCCATTATAATTATGTGAGTGCTTTTTGTGCCTTACAACAACCTATCGAAATAAGCCAATTGCTATTGATTTTTACAGTTTTTTTGTTGTTGTACTGTTACACCACTATGCCATGTTAGGGGATGGTTAAGCCCTCACAACCGTGTTTAATCCTGCCACATTCTGTATGTGTCTACCCTAAGCCAAGAGCCTGTAGTACAGTTGCAATCGTTGGTTCATGCCAGTCATATTTGTTTTTAGTAATTTGTTTGGTGTAATTATATCGTTGTTTTTCTCGTTTGAATCATTTTACATTTTTCAACTCTGGGACTTTTATAGCCGACTATACGGTATGGGGTTTTCTTATTGCTGGAGGTCGTATTGGTTGCATACAATTGAATGACATCATTTCATTTAAAGTCTTGCATGGGTCTGCCGACTGGAAATAGAAAACACAACCCACAACCAAATTAAAAAGATTCAACACTTTGAAAAAAAAAGTAATACAATTTAGGCAAACTTTAGACATTTCTATGTCCCATTATTCAACGAGTCCTTTTTTCGGTCATAAAACTTTCGAGCACGATTTTTGTACTCAGACTCAAGAATCAACCAATCAAAATACTGGATTTTGTGTTTCGAGCACTTATTTTGTACTCGGAGTACTGAGTAAAGTTTTATGACCGAGAGTCCAGGATTTACAAGCACTCACGAATAGTAGCACCAAGCACCATACATGCAGACATTTATGTACAGCAATCAACCATTCGGGTGCGGGATGTTATCACTGTGTTGAAAACCCATCGATGGCCTTCGGTTCTTTTCTGTTCTTTGGTTGGGTTGTTGTCTCTTTGAAGAATTCCCCATTACCATTCTCAATAAAATTGAGTTATGTTTGTATTTTGTTTACATATGAGCTCAGTTAGTGAGGTACCATCTATTCACCAATGGTGATGGTAATGATTGATCTTTTTTTTCATACTATTTTTTTAATTGAATAAAACATGTTTTATAATACATGATATAACATATAACAATAACTACTTTTGTCTGTGGATCACAGTTGTTTTATTCGTTTTTTTATTTGAATTGATTACACATCCCCCCAATCCCCCCCCCCCCCCCCCCCCTTTTCCAAAAAAAAACTCAAAACAATGGTCCACCCCACAACACACAAAATATGGAACGTCATTTGTGTTTGTTTATTCCACATTGACAAGAAGTATAGGTTGAGTGTTGGGATCTCACAGTAAAATATGTTACTAGCTCTCAATAATGACGACTTCAGTATGTATACAGAAGAAATGTATCCTGTTCAACTTACTTTTAATAAAGCTAATACTAACATTAATGACCACTGCCCTTTCCTCGATCTTGATATCTATATCATTAATATTAACGTAAAGCTTAATACTAAAATATATGATAAAAGAGATATTTTTTTCATTTCCTATCTCGTTAATTATCCATTTTTAGATGGTGCCGTTCCCTTGTCACCATCTTACGGTGTTTATATATCTCAACTTGTACGATTCACTCGTGTATGTAACAATGTTTTATTTTTTAACGAGAGAAATTTATGTATTACATATGTAGTGTAATAACAAATCTTTACGGGAAAATATTCAACATCAAAATGTCAATCTATTTATTATTATTTTTGGTACGAACCATTAATACATTTTATCAAGGATTAGATAATGACAACATTCTCGTTCGGATTGTATTGCAATATCCAATTTGACGTCTTTTGTTGCTTGCTATGTGGTATACATGGAGTTTACTCATTATTGAAAAGAGTAAAAACACAAAAAAACTTAACACCGAGGAAAATTCAAAACGAAAAGTCCCTAATCAAATGATAAAACACATCAAACGAATGGAAAACAACTGTAATATTCCCGAGTAGGTACAGACATTTTTAAATGTAGAAAATGGTTGATTGAACCTGGTTTTATAGCGCTAAACATCCCACGCGTATGACAGTCGCATCAAATTCCATTATATTTACAACGATGCATGAACAAAACAGACATAATAGTTAAATAGTCAAAATATGGGTACAACAGTCATTAGTGTGTCGCAATCTCAAAACAAACAAGTATCTAACAAAGAAGCTTAAAAAAACATCTGTCAAATTAAGTAATCACATTTATTGCTTCGCGTGTTTGACGTCAGAAAATGTAAACGTCACACAGGAAAGAAATATAAAATAATTTTGTCGTTCAAAGTTTAAAAAAAAAAATTATAATAAATTTCACACGGGGAATGGTGGTATACAGGGTTACAAAAATCACTAAAAAAGAACGAATTTCAGAAAAGGACCGAAGTTTAAAATTCTCCAAAAGTTCTTTAGAATTTTTAAGAATCCACGCGGGTGAAATAATTTGGCGTTCAAAGTATTTTCAAAATTATAATAGAACAAATACATAATGACATATAAAAGAGTTATATAATAATGGCGGGATCTTTAACGAACGACATCAATAAATCAATGAAGGAAACAAAAAACTTAATTCAAATAGTTTGGGGGTAAGGGGTCAAAATTGTTGCAAGTTTTGTTTAATTGACATCGATTTTGTATTTATCCTTATTGGTCAATAAATTTTTCCCAAATTAAGTAAGAGGTTGGTTAAGGGGGTCAGTGAAAAAACTATATGACATAGTTTTTTTTTGTATCCTACAATGAACTTTTGATGTCGTCCCTAAAAGTAGAGTCACTTCATATGTACCACAGAAACACAAAAAGTCACACGTACAAAACACACCAGCAAAAATAAAAGATAATACAAATACATGGGATGTAAAAGTACCGAGCCACGTCAAACGGAATTCACAGAAAACAGACCAAACAGCAAAAGTAATATTAATAATAGAACAAAGACAAATAAAAGAACAATATGACACGTTGTTAAGATGATAAAAAACGTCAGTACGCAGAATCTATACACCAGGACCATCATGTATTATTTGTGAAGTTGATACGGACTATTTATCTGCAAGGTCTTTGTACCTTCCGATTAACATTTTTAGAAAAAAAGACGAGACGTTCTATGACATACTTTCTGCTCAGACACTGGTAACGTTTTACAAAGTCTGAGTAGGAGCTGCTAGCTCTTAAATATCGAATTAGTTGGGAAATGTATATCCCATATGCAGGTGAATTTGGTATATTGCTATTAAGGTGGGGGAAATTGATAATTTCAAATTAAATCGTCTCGTTTGTCATAGATTCTTGTACTGAGATGACTGTGTATGTCAAATTCGAGGTATCGGTCTAAAACTGAGGCAGAGGAAGCCGTGTCTGTTGTTCCTCTAATTTCTAGTTCACGGGGATATAATAATATGATTAATAGAACCCAATCAGAAAAGTTCGGATTGTTTATCTGAAAGTGATATTAAATAATCTGGCTTCTTTGATGTTCTTGTTTTTGACAAGTGTCTGAAGGAAATCCGATTCATATGAAAATAAGAAGAGGTCGGCAAGGAGAGGCGCACAGTTCATTCCCAAAGGAATGCCTACAATTTGTTGAAAAAATCAATGCCAAATTCAACAAATATGTTGTCGATAAGAAACTCCAGAATACTGATCACTTGTTTCTTTGTGTTGCATGTTTTACCTTTTTATTCACTATTGACAAAATATGCCTTATGATATCCCAAAGTAATAAATTTATAGCGTATGCTCCCATTTTTATGTTGAAAGGCATTGTGGATTATTTCTTTCAGGCGATTTTTCAATTTGGGGTTGTACAGGGTTGAAAGTTTTGATAGAACTTATTTCAGAAATTGACCAAGATTTAAAATTATTTAGAACTTTTTTTAAAATTTTTAAGAATCCACATATGGTTAATACCACTACGGGAGTAAACAGTTTCACAGCATTTCTGAAGACACTCTTTCACTGCGGACATACTTTTAGTCAATCTATTCTTTAAGTGGAACATGCATACGAGCCGGCGATGTACCGTTGTGTGTACGGAATTTTGTGAAGCTGTGATAAAAACCACGGTAAGTCCTCCGATTTGTTGTTCAATGGTTCATTGAAAATAAACTCATCATAGATATCAGGATTGAAATTTAGTATTTGCGCCAGACGCGCGTTTCGTCTACAAAAGACTTATTAGTGGCGCTCGAATCAAATCAGTTGAAAAGGTCAAATTAAATACGAAGTTGAAGAGCATTGAGGACCACAAATAACTAAAATTTTTGCCAAATACAGCTAAGGTGATGCAATTGAGGTAGAAAAGCCTTAGTATTCCAAAATTTCAAAGTTTTGTAAACAGATCATTTATAATTATAACCATATCAATGACAATTCATTTCAACACACAAGTGCTGACTTCTGGGCTTGTAATACCTTCGGAGAATTAAAACTCTACCAGCAGTGGCTTCGACCCAGTGGTTGTAAATAAACTCATCATAAATACCAGGATTGACATTTAGTATTAGCAGCAGACACGCGTTTCGTCTACAAAAGACTCATCAGTGACACCCGAATAAGAAAGGCCAAAATGCAAAATAAAGCAAGAGGTTGAAAACATTGAGAACCCAAATTGCGAAAGGTTGTGCTAAGTGTAGCTAAGGTAATTAATTCCTGGGTTGAAAATTCTTAGTATTTTCAAAAATAAACAGTTTTGTATACTAAGCATAAGTGATTCAATGCAGATATGGTCTGAATATGTCAATGAATTAGTCATTTCAGAATTTCTCGTGTTAACCGTAGCATATACGTCAAAAGAATAAGTGTATTGTTAGTAAGATGTAGTTCTCAGATCACATAGAGGGAAAACAGGTGTATACTTTCTTCCATGATCATGTTCCTAGTGAGTTTATATCAAATTTATGAAACATCAGGAGTCTGTTCTTTCTAATTTGACAGGTGTGGCTCTTCACTTACGTATGGTAGACAAAGGCTATGCCAAACTAACTCCAGGATAATATAAGAAACCTAATATTTTCCCTATTACACGGGAGATGATAAATTTTACTCGTACACTTTTGTTTCTAATTTTTATATCATAGGCTAGTCGTGTATATCAACTATCTTGATGTTTTGTGTTATCTTAATTTTACCTTTGTTGTGCATGTTTTGTGTGTATTACTATTTACCTTTGCTCTTGTCTTCTGGTCAAATCTTACTGAATAAATTATTCTTTATCTTGATATAAGTATTCATATTTTTAGGAAATATATCCTGAAATTGTGTCACTAATAGAGTATAAACTATATGATATTCTGAAGCACTGTGGTTCATTCGATACCCGTTCGTTATACACAATTTAATCAAGTTTGATTTTATTCATGCATACAATATTGAATTTCCGATTTGACTTTGGTGTTGTAATTTTGTTTTCAACTCATAAATGTGTATGCTCACCTTATAAAGAATTAAAAAAAAAAAAGGTAAGCAGACGATACAAAAAGAGATTATCCAAAACACCATTCGAAGAAAATGCGACAATGTCGTGACAAAAAAAAAAGACACGAGAGGAAAAATTGATGATAAACAGTCATTACAGCTACGTTCCTTTGACGTTTTATTTTCATTTTTTTGCTGCGCATGATTATGTGCATGTACTAATTGTATGTCATGAATGGATGGATACCCCTATCCTTTCTTTTAATGATATTAAACAGCAATCTGTAAAACACTCGATATAAAAGAAAACTAAAGAATGCACACAACGAACCCCACCCAAATCGGGGTTGGTTTCAGTTGGACCATTATTTCTACACTACATTTTGAAATTGGTATTCTGGTCAATGACATTACTGAACAAGTTATTTTCAAATTCATCTTGTTATTTGTATATTAAGAAAATCACCGAGTATATGATTTTCAACTACAACATCAATCCATCGCTAACGGGTAAAACAGAAGTCCCGGGTTTAATATACGTGTAGTTCATCTAATGTATATCTTGTAGGAAGTAAGCTAGGGTACCCAACAGGGTAAACGTTTAAATAGTTATTATTTTTCTTTAACAAAGCGAGGATTAACGTCTAAGTTTTAACAGTCATGAAAGAACGTGTGATAATGAAAATTGCATTTCAATAAGATATTTTCCACATATGAAGACTAAACAATAAATAAAATAAAAGTATAAAAATACCACAGACCCAAGATTACCTCATTATTTTATAGAATGTTGTATCGAAAACTAAACATACTAGATGGTTTGCCTCTATAAACCAACTTGTAACATGAAAAACAGATTGCTTTTCTTACTCTTTTTAATATCGACTGTTATATCCGTGGAAACAACAAAAAATGGAACAGAAAAGAAGCCAGAAGTTGAAATTGAAAAACTATCACAAGTCGAAAAATGTGAAAAGTTCATCAAACCTACAGACTTAGTTATTCTTGATATGGATGTATGGTATAAAGTTGGTGCAACAGTGGAAAACAGGTAAATATTTTCTTTATGTTCATTTAGGACGACGTACTATAAGAAATTATGGGGAATAATGGGATGTTATTTTTTTCATTTGCTATCTGAATTTAAAAAAATAATTCCCACAAACATATAGATAGTTAAAATGCTGAAATATAAAGAATAAGGAATAATAGGGGAAAATGGATATACAAATAATAGAACATAATCGGGGGTAAAAAAGATATAGAAAGATGGAATGCTGCAATATAAAGAATAAGGAATAATGGGGGTAAATTAATATACAAATGATAGAAAATAATCGGGTGCTGAAATATAAAGCATAGAAAATGATGTTTAATAAAGAACAGAAACAGTGATCTGTAAATCTAAGAAAAATGAAATGCTGTAATGCCCACCCAGAACCAACTATATACAACATTCTTATCAGTCACTCATTTGTCCTTTATGATTTCTTTTTCAGTCTGTCAAAGGACGAAGTTAAAATGCCATACACGATTCAACTCGGTGATAAAAAAATGCCCCCAGTTGTGGAAGATTCCATTATCGGAATGTGCGTAAATGAGCAAAGAAAAATAACTGTACCACCTCATCATGCATATGGGGACAAGACTATCAAGTTCAAAGATGGTTTGTTTTACTATCAGATTTTGATTTTTTTGGGGAAGGGGATATTTTTTCAAATTTTCATATGGTTTTCAAAATTGTTCGAAAGGACATACACCCCATTAACTTACAAAATAATTTTTAATCAGCTGATATGTGTATTAAATTCATAAATGTGAAATACTAAAGATTAATGACAGTGGATATTACATTAGTTCGAAAAAAAAATCCGCTTTCTCATTGCACTAATTAAATGTTTTAATTCTTAGAACTTTAACTTGGTTAAAATTTTGGACGTCTCAGGTAATTACTCATTCCCGATATGGATGTGTTAGGAAAAACATTATTTCTTGAAAATAGGACAAACAAAACATGTATGCATCCCCGTAAACACTGTGAGTAAGTTATATATGTTAAATGTACAGCAAAGCAATATTTTATTTTTTCAATTTTACATACGTTAAAAACATTATCAACAAGGAATTAAACGAATTATACTGATTGAAAAATTGCTTGATTATTTTTTTAATACATAAAGCTACACATATTGTTTTAATAATAATAATTTGGTATGTTGAACAGGTAGAATTTTGAAAGGGGCAGCAACCGTGATAGTCGAAGTAAAGGTGATTCAGATACTAAGAACTACTGAGCAGGACTTGCGAAACTTTTTTCAAATACTTGACACTGATGATAATAAAGAGATTGACCAAGAAGAGGTATGTTATCGATGTAATCGGAAATTATGACAAATGATCTATATTTTCTCAAAAAAATGTATACACTGGGTACACCTAACTTATATCATACTATGGTCAATGCAAAATAATACATTTTTGAAATTAAGAAAAGAGTCTTTGAACAATTTAATGTTATTATATGGAAACACTTGATAAAAGCATGATATCCAATTTAAAAAAAATACAATTATTTATATATAATTATATAAGATGTATGTTTATTGTAATACTGATCGAATACAATTTAAATTCTGGATGTAACACGTCTTCTGATTTGCTGAAAATTATATGTCCATCAGCTCATAGACATAGTTTTTGCAATTAACAATGACATCATCAACCGTTTTTCAATGATTTTCTCTTTAAAAATGGTATTTAGAAATAACAGAAAGGTAGTTTTTCTATCTGTTCGGAATAACCTTAGAAAATGGTGTTCATATTTAAAAAAAAATATAACCGACTTCGAGGGTTATTTATGAATATTATTGCTATCATGTTTTAAAATGTACAATTTCATACCAAGTCATGAATGTTGTTCCGTCGTATCAAATACACAACACACAACACAGGGACTCGATTAGCAGATTACAATTTTGTAAATCAATGTTTTTCAGTATTTCTTGTCTATTTGTATTACTTTAGTAACGTATTTGCTGATTTTTTTTCTTCAGCATACGGATATGGATAGTAAACTGCACATTACTAGAAAACAAATAAATATTGATGTCATCGTCAAATACGTTAACAAAGCAATACAAATAGACAGGAAATGCTACAAAATAGATAAAAAACATTGATTAATACAATGTTAATCTGCTAAACGAGTCCTTTTTGGTGTTTTCGTTGCGTTTTATTTTACACACAGTTAATACCATGTCGTTGTACCAAGTACACTTGTGCACGTTACTGTCTCTTCATTTTTTTGTTTTTAATGTTTAAGTTTCACACACAACTAATGTCATGTCGATGTAATAAGTACATGTATATGCTAATGCATTTTGTAGTTACAAGCTGTAATTGAGTTACTTGCGGGTGCCGTTGACAAAGAACAATTTGAATCAGATAAAATGAAATCACTTCTGACTGCCTCATTTAAAACCTTTGACAAAGATGGAAATGGCGTTATAAGCGAAGAAGAATTCTACAACTCCACAGAAGACAAGAAAGGGTTCCGCAAAGAAGATATACAAGTAATGAGACCTTTAATCAAGGGAATGTTAGAAAGATACGCAAAACTCACTCAAGGCAATCAAGCAGATGCTCCTTGTCCAACATGCCCAGAAACAATAGAAGATTGTCCAACAGTATCGTGCGAGGACGAAGACCCATCTGCTTCATGTGGATGTCCGGCTAAAACAGCTGAAAATGTAAAAGTGGTCAAACCCAAGATTAAATATGTAAAGAAAAGAAATAAGAAGTCGAAATCAAACACTGAAAAGAAAGATAGGAAGAAAGAAGAAAAACATAATCCAAAAGACGAACTATAAATCTTTTGATGTATTCATTTTTCATTTGTGCATACAAAAAGAGAAACACATATTTGATTTTTTTTATTTTTGTGTGTGTTTTATTTGCCTTTTTGTTAGCTTATACACCTCACACCCATTTCATTTTGATCGATAGATAATCATAAAATGTATAGATATCATATGCACCGTTAAATATGTATGGCTCCGTATAATTTTTAATAGTTCAGTGCAACATGTTTAGCTGCGCCTTATATAGTTTTAAATTGAACAAATTATGAATGTTTCCAATTCCCTCTATCTATCAATTTACTAGTTAAATGTACGTGACATAATAATAATGTTTTGGTGAAAGTTGAATTGTCTTTCTAAGTAATCTATGAATCAAAGCAGATTGCCAAAACAAACTTGTCGATAAGAAATGTGTATATCATGTGATATGTGTTTGGAATGATTATAAATTTTCATTTCTTCGTACTATAAACACAACATTATTTATTTTGTAAACAATATTTCTATTCTCCATTTAAACTGTAAACCTTACCACAAAATTATTTTCATTTATCCGTGTACATTATTGTATACGGCGGGTTTTAAATTGTTCAACGTTTTTTATTTTAAATTAACATTTCACAGCGATATGCTACTTGTGCCTTTTTTTCACCCTCATTTTATTTATTTTGTATTTATATTGTATCATAGATCAAATTTATTCGTTAAGTATATGTTCACTAGTGTTAATATGTCTTTTGATGAGTTAAGCTATTCCATTTGATAATTTATAGTTTTTCTTTCTATGTTGTTATGTTACACTTTTGTTTCAGATAATGGTGAAGGTTGTTACCTATTAAAACGTTAAAACCCGCTGCATTTGTCAGATGTTCAGTAGTTTTAGTTTGTTGATGTGGTTCATAAGTGTTTCTCGTTTTTTATATAGATTAGACCGTTGGTGTCCACGGTTCACAAATTTGAATGGTTTTACACTAGTCATTGTGTGTGCCCTTTATATCTTGCGGTTCGGTTTGAGCCAAAGCTCCGTGTTGAAGACCGTACTTGGAGCTATGATGTTTATTTTTACAACGTGTGACTTGGATGGAGAGTTGTCTCATTGGCACTCATACCACATTTTCCTATATCTATATACATTCGGAATATATTTAACATACAACATAAATCAACACAGTAATTGTTCAAAATGTATATTTCATCAATCTTACCCATATCTTATATTCTTTATAGTTAATGCTGAAATCTAACTTTGTTCATAGCTATAAGCAGCAATGCTTTTTTATTGACAAGTTGAAATCATCATGTATGTCCTATATTTTAGATTGATATACTTATATAGACATAAAAGTTAGCTCCAAAAATAAAACTTGCATGAAATATCCTGTTGTTACTATATGCAGATTTAGTGGATAAAACACGAAAGATGTTTTAAGTGACCTAGCTGCAGTATACAACTGATCTTTAAACAAACTCAAAATATTATTGTTTGAACTTTTCTACAATCATTTGGGTATTGTTTCAAAGAAGTCATTGCCTCTGAAGGTGACACACCCATCATAACAGAAAACCAGGGTTTCAGTTCATACAACATGTATTACACGAAGTTGAACATATAAAAACATGAAAAAGTGACGGAACGCATAAATTTTACTTTCGAACTGCTTAATTTATCAAGACAAGGAATTATTCAATATATTTCATGTTTTATTTTTTTTTATAAGTATAACTTTTATTTACTAAAAACATAAAAAAAATAATATCTCATTCCAGCAGTATGTTAAAACAGGCAGATCCGTTTTCAACCAGGTTCACCCTACCATTTTTTTTCTTTAAATGTCCTGTAGCAAGTCAGGAAAATTGCCATTGTCATATTATAGTTCGTTTCTGTGTGCGTTACATTTTAATGTTGTGTTTCTGTGTGTCGTAGTTATCTTATATTTGATGCGTTTCCCTCAGTTTTAATTTGTAACCCGGATTTGTTTTTTTCTCAATCGATTTATGAATTTCGAACAGCGGTATCCTACTGTTGCCTTTATTTGGACATGCACATGGCAGGTGCCCTCGACTCTGCCCTTAATTGACTAGGATTGTCAGTTTTGTTTTTGGTTCTCTCTAGCTTCCCAATAAAAACTGACCAACAAGAAATAGCCCAATAATTCTGAAAGTGGCTTTTAACACCAATCAATCAAACAAAGATTTATACATATAGATTATTACATTGATACAAGTGGATTATCTGATTTATCCAATCGAGATAGTTAAATTATCAATTTTAAAGTCCGAGCCTTGGTGAGGACTTTAAAATTTATAACTTAACTATCGAGATTGGATAAATCCGATAATCCACACGTTACTATGTAATAATCTTTTTCTCTAATGATTAAAGATACTAAGTGTTTAAACATGTGTGTTGTCATCGCTACACCAACAAAGAGGCAAACACAGCTAGAAGAACATTCAAACTTATAAGTCAAAAATAAAATGAACACCATAGTTAAGAAGAACAAAAAAAAAAACCCAAACAAACCAAACAAACAAAAATATACAAAACACTACATTGTAAAATGACGACCAAGCAACACGAACGCCACCAAAAACTGGTTGTGATTTAAGGTGCTCAGGAAGGATAAGCACATCCTGCTCCACATGTGTCATTCATCATGTTGCTACTGCTACAAATGGATTTATACCATGTGTATTAGATGCTATTTGGTATATAAATGTGTTTTGATGTTCCGCACAAGTATGATTACATCAAACACGGATACACGTAAAATTGTTTTTAATCTGATGCCTTATTGTACAGCTGATGTTATAACCAACGAAGATCATCATATGCATAGTGATAATTACGTTAAAAATGCCCATTAAGAAACAGTTTGAAATATCAGTTTAAGTCGGAATCAGCACCATGAAAAGATCTTGAAAGGTGACATACTAGGTTTATGTAGTTGATGTGTACTGCTGTAGTGTACCGTAATTGTGCTACATTGATAATAACATTGACGTATATTTAACATTTTAGCGGATCAATCTCGTTTTTAATACATCAGAGTACCATTTGGTCAGTGGAATTAACACCCTGATTTACTGTTAATGTGTTACTTTTATTATATTTTAAAATTGTTCAAAAGTTCCAACAACAAAACTGACAGCTGAATCAATTCGTATAGAGACCTGAGACCTGGCTCTCACAGGATAGCGACAATTGATAATCTTTCACCCCCAATTACGCGAATTTACGATTAAGTTCAGTAACTAAAGAATTCTAAATACCAAAAAATGATGCTGACCCTTTGTATGTAACGATTTGAAGCGAAATCATTCAACAACCTTTTCGAGAGAAAAAAAAACCCCAATTTACCCTCATTGATTCATTTCTGTCGTTTAAAAACACAAGAACGTAGACCCCTTTAGAAAAAGATGCTACATGTATAATGTCTGGTAATTCTTCCCAGGTACATTTGTGTTGACTCGATATAAAATGAACCGTATTAGCATGGATTAAGATCCTTAACCTGAAATATTGACAAAACATTTCTTCGTGTCTGGAAAAAGTCAAGTCCAAATGTAATTTCCTGTACCGATAATTTTGATTCTTATATTTTATCTAGGAATTAGAATTACATGCAGAAAACGTTATATACAGAATTTGTACAGGTATAAATGCAGGATATTCACTTCCTGTCTTTTTGTCCTAAAAGATGTCAGAAAATGCATGTGTGTATTGTTAAAAAAAAAAGACTTGAACAAATTTTGTCAATTTGTTCTTTTAAAAAGTTATTTATATTAAATATATTATTATAAGTATGATTTAAATTTATCTCTAACATGTTTAATATGTTATAAATTTTATTTTGGAAATAAGAAAGGGTTAATGTAACTAAATATACATATTGTTAAAAATCTATTACACTTGTCTAACAGTAGCAACTAATTGTCAAAACAGGTATGGCAGCTAATTATTTTGTGTCTTGAAATACCCATGTGTACAAAAATGGAATACTCTGTATGTGAAATACATGTATGCCCCTAGCAAAAAACCTAACCTCGACTCCATTTGATGAGACTGTCATCAAAGTGAGAGAGTTAGCGCTATAAAACCAGGTTTAATCCACCATTTTCTACATTTAAAAATGCCTGTACCAAGTCAGGAATATGACAGTTCTTGTCCATTCGTTTTTGATGCGTTTTGTTATTTGATTTTGCCATGTGATTATGGACTTTCCGAATTGATTTTCCTCTAAGTTCAGTATTTTTGTGATTTTACTTTTTCCCAATACGATTGTTCCTGAACACTATAATAATTAATATTAAAACAGCCATTAACTCATGTAAATAATAAGATATAACATGTTGTGACAGAAATAATCATTATTGAACCATTTAATCATCCAAAATGACAATATTTAGAAAATCAAGAGAGAACATTTTCCCGCCAAAATTCCAATGGCTAATATCTCGAAAACAAGCACATGGTACCCTATATTTGTTTTGCTATTTTGTTTCCTCAATTTATTTGCTATCAATACATACTAGTTTTATGAAAAGTTATTTTTTTGGAAACTGAGCAGCGAACATCCTTAAACAAGTAAAATCATGGTTACAAGTCATGCAATGAATCCAGATAGAAATCTATGTTCTGTTGTGACAGTGCATTTAAGAAATAGAATAATGAATATCACCCCACAGCTCTCTATTTTCCTATCACGTTCTGTTGTGTGTCTTTTAAATATTATATTGACATTATTGATGCTACATAAAGAATGAATAGCATTTAATGTAAAAACCACTTATTGGTAAACTGAAAAAAGTTATGTATGATATAGTTAATTAAACGATTCATTTGTTCCCAAGTAGTGCATAGTACTTGCCTTGTGTTTGGCAAGGTTAATGTCCGGTTCATAAACCCATGGGCGCTCATTGCAGATAAAACGGTTAAATATAGTATATTTTAAGAGTAGAACATTGTTTTGATTCAGTTAGGTAACAATCAAGCACTAGTACAGTGTGTTTCACACTTAATTCGTTCACTCTAGGCACAAAGTTAATGACAGCAAAGTAAAGTGCTCTTACTTATGATTCTAACAATACAATTATAAATTTTCAAACTGAAATGAAACCTAATAATAGTTAACAGGAATATGCAATTGATAATAAAAGAAGGATACAATTGCCGCGTCATTACAATATTAACTATTGATAGGAACCGACATTTCACACAAGAAAGGACAACCAGAATCAATCTATTCGATGGCAAATCAAAGTGTCCCTTTTCTGTAATAGATTTCGTAAATGATAATTGTAATATGTATAGATAATCATGTTGTTCTGTATTGACGTAGAATGTTATTCGAAAAGAAATGCAGGAAGGACGATTCATTCATTTTAAGTTTTCATATATTTTTTTCTGAGGAATTGCTTAGTTCGTTGTGTAGGGTTTAGGTAATATAATGTAATGTAATGTAATGTAAGGGTTTAATTAATAGTCCAGCTTTTTCTTTTGTGTCTTACTGCTTCTAATGGGGCAGCGTATATACGCATTATCCGTTTTAAATGTTTAGATGTAACTGTTCCTAATGAAGGGACATCCACATGAGCGCTTCATGCGTACGAAATGTAATTGTCATTAGATATAGGAAGATGTGGTATGAGTGCCAGTGAGACAGTCACCATCCAAGTAACAATTTATAAAAGTAAACCAATATAGGTCAAGGTTAATTTAGTTTTATTAGAAAAGGGTCGATACCGTAGATGTTGTCATGTTGTCTCTAAGGTATCAAGCTACATTTGTAAGTAGTCATTGCTTCGTTGCGTTTGTGATTTAATTCTAAAACTACTAAAAACAACAAATGTGCCACCTCTCCTCGGTAAAGTTGACATTTTACTCTGCTTAGGTTGTTTTTGATCAATGATTTCTAATGTCACCGCCTTTATATCATGGTTCATAAAAGAGGGACGAAAGATACCAAACTCATAAATCTAAAACAAACTGACAACGCCATGGCTAAAAATTAAAACGACAAACAGAAAAACAATAGTACACATGACACAACATAGAAAACTAAAAAATAAACAACACGAACCCCACCAAAAACTAGGGGTGATCTCAGGTGCTCCGGAAGGGTAAGCAGATCCTACTCCACATGTCATAACACATATAGAGAAACTTATTTGTACGTCTTTATCAAGTTTTCTTAGAACATAAATAAGTATATCACATTATAGCAAGAAGTGGTTCACATTACCGATAACAGTATAAGCTTGTAAGTTGAACGATTAGCACTATATAAGTATTAGGTAGTTTTCAGAGAGAAACAGTTTTTATGGTATTCACTCTTGAGAATAAAGCAATTTAAGACCTAAAACGTACTTCTTAAACTCAATTATATCACTGCAATAAACAAAGCTGACTCTAAAAACATATTTTATTATAGCAGAAAATGTTTTATGTTGATACTAACGACACAATAATGCTTATCTTGGGGAAAATGTTATGCATACTTAAATATAAAAAGGCACACATTAGTTTTTTTTCAAATTTTCAAATAGAGGATATAAATAAAAGTGTCTGAGTGCATTACAGAATACGATACATAAGAACAAGTTTTCGAATCAAATTAAACCAATATTCACGCTAACTATTCCACAATGCATATTGAAGAGTAACTATTGAGAGGAACAATTCTTTGAAAAGTATCGATACACGTATCACTATCATGAAAGGCCAACTCTAAACTGTTTTACAAATATTTTTTGCGAATTCTACATTTAGTTATACCATATAGCGGGTTGTTTTCGCGGGGTGTAAATTCTCGCTCTTTTTCGGATAAAACAACGTCGCCAAAATAAATTCCTCCAATTTAAAAGTGCATATGCAAAGGTATTGATAAAAAAAATAATAACCGCCAAAAATATGTCATATACCGTATTCAATGAAAATCGCGAAATGTTACTACCGCGAAAATAAGCCGCTATCCGGTATATTGTTGATCTATAGCGCTGTGAATTCTCCGGATTATGGCATTCATACATATAGTAGACAATGCTAACATAAGTTTTCGAAGCAAACAAGAATTCACGCGAACTATTTTACAATTGATATCATCATAGAGAGAAACAGTTCTTTGAAAAGTATCGATATACGATTTACTATCATGAAAGATCAACTCTAAACTGTTTTTACAAATAGTTATTGTTAATTCTATATTTAGTTATACCGTTTATTGTTGATCTATAGCGCTTTTAATTCTCCAGATTATGACATCCATACATATAGCAGACAATGCTTACTCTGTGGGGGCAAGCGGTCATTCTCCTTTTGGATTCAATGCAAACATATCAGCTTTAATTCGATACATTGATTTGTCTCTTATTAATCGATAACTAGATAAAACATCTGCATCATAAACTCCTTTCGCCTTGATTACCATTATACAGATACTGCAAACTCATAACGATTTTCTCACTGTTCAATTTGCAATTTCCAATCGTACGATATGCAAAATGCAATTGTGCGATTAGCGATTTTCCCGTTGCTGAATACACTTTTTTTCAATTGCATGATACATTTTTTTCTAACTGCATCAAACATCATTACGGACTGCACTAAGACATGTTTCTCAAACAGATAAATTAAATCTCATTGGAAAAAGTTTTAGCTTGGTTTAAACTGATATTTTCATGTAGCTTTTATTCTTGGGTCACTTCGTGTAATTTTGCTCTTCAAAAATCACCATACTGAAGCATCATTGGGCCACAACGATTTTGCGTGGAGTGTTAATTCTTGTAAACACTTTTCACGTGTATTTTCATTCGGCTTTCGTTAATGTTAAATGTACTTCTTAAAATGGATAAACAGTAAGTTTTGATAGGCTTTTTGAACCAAAAATTTCAATTAAAATACATTCATTATAGAAATAGTTGTCAAGAATACTTTCAACGCTATGTTTATAATACACAATATAAACATGCATATGATATAAATGCAAGTTAATTGAAGTAAGCGGTGAAGTGTTTATACGGCCGAACATGGAATACCAATGGTAAATAGTGTTGGGTCTAAGTGAACCAAAGACATTTGTGTTGGTAAATTTGATTATATTCAACAACAGTATATACATCAGCACAGTCTATATGGACAAAAAGTTTATTCGTATTTATATATAGATATTTATATAGGAAGATGTGGTATGAGTGCCAATGAGATAATTCTCCATCTAAATAATAATTCATAAAAGTAAACCATTATAGGTCAAGGTACGGTCTTCAAGACAGAGCCTTGGCTTACACCGAACAAAAAGCTACAAAGGACCCCAAAATTACTAGTGCAAAGACAATAACAATCAAAACACAGGAGTAAAACCATTCGAACGGGAAAACCAACGGTCTAATCTATATATATAAAAAAAATAAAAATATCAGTTTAGAAAAAATCACAATGTTTTTTTTAATATTTTGTGAAAAGATTCGTTCAGAAATCCTACATTAAAAAGAACAAGAGACGGTGGATATCATAGAGATATTAAACCAAAGAATATATGACAAAACTGATAAGACCTACATTTTTGCGCTCATTTACTTTTATTCTGACATGTGTAACAAACCGTAAATTCCTGTTATTTTCATATAGCATACTTTCTGATTTATTTTGCACTTTAATTGCATGTAAATTCTAGTAAAATGATAATTACGTCTACAGTTTCCCCCCCTCATACCACCGTGTTTGATACGTAACAGGAAACAACAACGATAAAATATGGAATGTATTTGATACGTAAAAAAAAGCTTGACCAAATTCCTTCAGGCAAACTACAATAACAATACATTTATATATATTGACAACCTATTTTGAATTACAGATGAGCGTCACTGATGAGTCTTATGCAGACGAAACGCGCGTCCGGCGTACTAAATTATAACCCTGGTACCATCGATAACTATATCAAAGATTGTAGGAGACGCTCGGTTCACATAAATTCCATTACCATACAAGTGGTTTTGTATTATACATTGTTATAGTAAAGATAACTTTTAAACCCATATGTTAAGCAAACTTATATATGACTGTCATTAAAGTATGAGATTTAGTCAACCATACAACCAGGTTGATTTTTACTATGGTTTTGCCAAATAACATACCTGAACAAAATCAGGAATACGACAGTTATTTCCATTCGTTTTATATGTTTAAACTTTTGATTTAGCCATTTGACAATAAATAAACTCATCATAGATTTCAGGACTAAATTTTGTATACACGCCAGATTCGTCAGTGACGCTCGAATCCAAAAAATTTAAAAAGCCAAATAAAGTACAAAATTGAAAAGAGGACTCTCCTTTTTTTCTTTTAAATTATGAAAAAGGGAAAAATAAAAGAGATACAATTCTTTGATAACCATCGACGACAATTAAAGACTTAAAGTCGATACCGTTGCAAGTAGGCTAGTATATGAAACGAGACCATAACATACATAGCGTCAATGACGTTACAAATATGGCAATCAAATACATAGTGCCAATTACGTTACACAGGCGCTATACGAAACAGGACATTTAGGAATAAAGCGTCAATGACATTAACATGGCGCTATATATAATACGGCCATACAAATACGGTCAATACATTGATACACAGAAGATGTTGAAACTGGAACACCACATGGCCATCGAAAACATGGTTACAATGACGTACATGACAAAGGCTACAAATGAAATAAGAGCACCGAGTACAAAGTGTCAATGACGTTACAAAGGTTCTATGTATAAGAGAGATTGACAAAATGATTTCAAGTTGGATAAACATATTCAGAACCATGGCATTATCTTGGAAATTGATAATTTTAAGGTTGTTCAGAAACATAGCAGTGGATTCTACTTAATGTGCAGAGAGTTATATAGAATCCGATTTACACTAAAAGAGAACAGATAAACAGTGGTCATTCTTTTAAATGCAACATCCGTGTACCATGTGGTCAGTAAAATTAACAAGTTGAATAACCATTTATGTGTTGTTGGAAGTTTAGGCTATGTCGATTTCTTTTTTGTTTGATACCAGGAGCTAAAAAGCTACAACAGACATACCGACAGCTGAATCAATTCTATGGAGACCTTATTTCCTTTAAACATGAAGATAATTCCCAGGACTTATAATTATGGTTCATAAGCTCGTCTATCTCTTATGATCCTGGAAAAATGTCATTTAGTGCAAGACTATAACTTAGAAATTCATAACAATTTTACAAGTTTGCATTTAAATGTTTACTAAATAATGTAATGTATCTCTAGCATGGTATAGCTTTAATAAAATACATCTTACCAGTCATGTGATTCTGTCTATTTATAGGACTTACAGCTGCTCAATCTATGTATTCGTTTGTTGTATCAACCTCGTCCTTACAGAAAAATAATTCTTTTATTCATTTATACCAAAAAATTCTGGTTGCCAAAGTTATAATCAATTAGTCTTACACTACGATAAACATTTCAATCCGAATTGTGTGAGACAATATGCAACATTGCGCTGAAATTCACGAAACGAACCCATTAAAAATAAAAAATAAACCGAATTGAAGTATTCAATGGAATAAAATGGTAGAAGGAAGACTTATGGTAACAATAAAGAGGTAAAAGGGTATTCATTTGTTCAAAACCCGAATTCTAATTACTTCCCCAATTTTAGTGGTTTCAGTAAGTATAGGTAAATCGCGAATTTCAATGTCTAGCGAACTTTAAATATTGTTTGCTTTTGTATGCAAAACAACAAAATCAAATATCAACAAAAATACTATTTATCATCAAAGAAAATTGACATCCACAACAATTCAGTGAACACCAAGTTTACAAACGGGTGAAACATACCAAAGGAATTAATTATCTTAAAATAAACGCAGGATAATATACTAG
Organism: Mytilus edulis; assembly: GCA_019925275.1. Lineage (NCBI taxonomy): Eukaryota > Metazoa > Mollusca > Bivalvia > Mytilida > Mytilidae > Mytilus > Mytilus edulis. The sequence continues at coordinate 52,742,515 of CM034362.1, forward strand.
TAGTTCTGCTGAACAATTGTAACGTGACATTGTAAAACTGACATTGTCACATATATCATAGTTTGAATTCCCCAATATCTGTCAATATATAGAAGATTGATTGATTGTTGTTTGCTTTACGCCGCATTAACACAATAAAGGCTATATCGCAGCGAGAGCTATATAAAAAAGAAAAATATAGTAAACATAAATAGATATGTAACACACTTCCTGTATTTTGTTGTATACCTCATTCTAAGCTCACCATATGTTGCTAGCTCTCGCAAAAATGTGGAATACTGAGTATCAGGCCTTCAACAATATATTTGTAAATGAAGCTAAAGACCTTGGTTAGATGTTTTTTGTTTTTAGATATAGTTCATTTGGATTTTGCTTAGTCAGAGTTTAAAACAAAGTTTTTAAAAATACTGATTTATTTAATTTAAATAGGGTCTGGCTCTTATGCATACATAGCCAGTATCTACTGTAAAACCTACATTTTCATTTTAATAAAGATGCTAAAAACTAATATATTGGAATATGTTTTGCATTTAAAACACTGTTTATAAGAAAATGTTGTTAATCATTAATTTAGCAAGATGAAAAACATTGTAGAAAAAAAATAAAATCTTGTTATGGTATTGATTAGGATTTTTATACTTTTGAGAATTTCAATTCATATTCGTTTTGATTATTACCTATTGATTGGTTTTGATTGATGAAAATAAATACATGTTGGTATTAAACTGTCAATTTATGAAACTATGTACCATGTTACATTGAAGTTTTCTAGAATTTTAATAACCTTAAACTTGAATTAAAATTTGCTCATATCAGAAGTATAACAAAACGCGAAGAGTCTATGGTTATTCGTGTTATCATCTAATGCACGGATACATTGAAGTAGATGTGGATACTTACAAATCAAAATAGTTCGATGGAATACAACGTACACAATCAGAGATATTTTATTTTTAAAGAAGTATAAGTATAAAGAATTTCACGTCCCTACCATTGATAAATTTATTAGCATACATTGTCCAACCCTATATCATCCAACCAAAAATCAGTACAGTAATTTAATTACAGATATATTTTTGTTGGTGCATTGGGTTCACTTTCATTCAAAGTTTAATTTGTTATGATACAGTAATATGTTCTTCTTTAGTACAATTATGGATCTTAGATCATCTAATAAAGGGTGAACATCTCGAATTATCAACCGCAAACAATTCTTTCTCTTTCTCTTTAGTCTGAAGTGAGGGGAATTTGTGGGACTTTCAATCTTGTATATGTACCACTTCAAAGAGACAATCTTTGTTTAATTTGACCTAACTAGCTTTAGCATGGCATTTCGCAAACCATAAAATACATGTTAAATCAGTTCTTGCAATTGTCTAACGATAGCAGTTAATTGTCTAATCACTTACTATTTACTGGGTTTGTAATAACTTGAACAACTCGACGGATGTCACATGTGGAGCAGAATTTTCTTACCCTTCCAGCGCACCTGAGATCACCCCCAGTTTTTGGTAGGGTTCGTGTTACTAAGTCTTTAGTTTTCTATGCTGTGTTTTGTGTACTATTATTTGTCTGTTTGTCTTTTTTAATTTTTTAGCCTTGACGTTGTCATTGTTTTTCCCGATCTATTAGTTTGACTGTCCCTCTGGTATCTTTCGCCACTCTTTTACGTCAGAGAACTATTCCTTGTCTTCAAATGCCTCTTATGAACAAAAAAGAAGGACTCTTTCTGTAAAATGTTTCTTAAGCCAATACAGCTAATAAATTCTACTCATTACGACTGTATTTCAACATAAAAACAGGATTGATATTAGAAAAACAGAAACATTTAATAACACTATATAACATGTTGTTACAGATACAATTAAAATTGAATTATTAAAATTATTTCAGAAGCCATGTGACAGGATTTAAAAATGTTTACCTAAATAACAAACCAGAAAAAAACCAATACTAATTATATATGACATTAAGATTTTGAGCGTAAACGGAGAATATATTAAACAAATAAAATGTTGTTCAAGTCAAATTATAGTTAATATATAATTCTATTATTCGCGATCGAAATTAATGTTCTATTTTACAATGCCTCCCAGAAATAGAACACTGAACATAACGCGTATTGTATTCCGGTAAACAATATAACTATGATATGATTGATAAAACATCAAATGTAATTAGTATAAAATGTTAAAACCGCTTATTGTGTTGGTATGCTTGAATAGTTAAGAATTGAATGCTCTTTTTTGTAAATTTATTGGGGTGTAAAAGCGTTGACCGAAGTACATTTTATATGAAGCGCGGAAGAGTGATACAACTGCTTAAGGAATAACACATGATGTGCAGTTAGCCAATCAGAATAACTTATTGTAATGAAACATACATCTAATGTAATTATTTAAGTATAACACAGCAAACACTCCACGATGTTTCTGGTATTACTATAAATAACGAAACCATGCATTCGTTATAGTTAAGAAGAAAGCATCAACGTTATTTTTGTAAGGTGAATGACTGGTTCATGAACCCATAGGAAATGTAGGGCTTATTCAGAAAATGTTTAACACAAATGTATTCTAGGTGAGAAAATCTGATATTGAAGTCAGTCTGGCAAAATCAACTACATTCAATTAGTTCACTCTAGGCACAAGTTAATGAATACAAAGCGTATATGGTAAAGGATACTTACTATCGCCTCTGTTGATACGATATTCAAAGGCTTGCTTTTTGTATCATTGTATCCTTGAAAAATACTTTCTTCTTACAAGGCAGCTATTGAAACCAAGTTAAAAGTTAACATTATCTCATTTTACAGATAACATCATAACTTGATTGGCCTGTATGTAATACCTTTACAAGTACGACAGCTAAAAAATGCAATAAAACATCTCGATCTCCAAGAAAATTCAAAATGCAAAGTCCGTAATCAATAGTCAAAATCAAAGTTCAAACACATCAGTCGAACAGATAACAACTGCCATATTCCTGACTTGGCACAGGCATTTTCTTATGTATAACATATTAAAGCTTGCTAAACGGATTTGTTCCTATCAGATAAGACTTCTCATTTTTACGTGTACTAACGAGACCAACCTGACAGATATCACATGTGGAGCAGGATGATTTTACCCTTCCATGGCACCTGCTATCATTGCCTGGTTTTAGCGGGGTTCTTGTTGATTGGTATTTATTTTTCTATTGTGTGGTCTGGGTAGTGTTGTTTGTGTTTTAGTGGTTTTTGCATTTTACCATGTTATCTATTTCGCATAAGAACATGAAGAAGATGGATATAGTCTATGTGAAGGCAAATAGAATAGTCTTTCTTCTTTTAAGTGATTACATGAATATTAACTGTGATATGTATACTAGAAAGTTGTTCAACATGTGTAAGCCTTTAAAGTTTATTTTTTACATATTTTACCTATAAATATAATACAAATTAATGCAAGAAGTACATAAAATACGATACACTCATTTTGTGTGGGTTTTTTCAGGAACAACTTAGTGCTTTGTGTTGTTAAATGACCACTACTAGTCTGGAGTAAATATGGAAACATTAGAAAAACATCAGTTGATGCAGTGATTTAAAACAGAGCGCATACACAGAAAATAATTGATATGTGTATATTAATATTATACACGTTTCCTTTAAATACCTTATAGGTTGTTGCCGCCTTTATACCCATTGTTTGGCTTTTAATGTTAAGCTTTGTGCGTTACTGGTGAAGACAAATCCAGAAAAAGCGTTTCCGACGCATGTCATGTACATTGTTTGTGTTTATTCCATCCATTTGATGTACTAGGTATATAGCAAAGCTTGTGTACTATTAATCCCCGTGAGTATCATCAGCTCATTATTCATTTCATCGATACTTACATGATTTATAATATATTCTTCCCCTACCAACAAATTCTTTATGTTTATAAATGAAGCTGTAAAAGCTATCAAAAATAATGGTAAAACATATTTTATATTGATAATAATCTTGGGAGAAGTGTTATTCAAACTAAATAGGAAAGAAACATATGTTATTACGCATCTATCCCATCGAACTATAGATAAAGGATACTACAGATACAGTTTAGTCGGCCTCATATCTTGACTTACATCTAGAAATGACAATGAGGGTCGGTTGAAAACAAAACTTTACGACAAAAGAGATGATTTCAGCTTTCCAATTGTGAACTTTCCATTTCTAAGTAGCAACATTCCAGCAGCACCTGCATACGAGGTATATATCTCCCAATTGATACGATATTTCCGTGCTTGCATTTCCCATCATAATATTCTTAATAGAGGATTGCTGCTCACAATGAAACTATTAAACCAAGAGTTCCATATGGTGAAATTGAGATCATCCCTTCGTAAATTTTAGACTATTTACCGGATTTGTTATCACATAACCAACACGACGGGTGCAACATGTGGATCAGGATCTGTTTACCCTTCCGGAGCACCTGAGATGATCCCTAGTATTTAGTGGGGTTCGTGTTGTTTATTCTCTAGTTTTCTATGTTGTGTCATGTGTACTATTGTTTTTCTGTTTGTCTTTTTCATTTTTAGCCATGGCGTTGTCAGTTTATTTTCGATTTATGAGTTTGATTGTCCCTTTAGTATCTTTCGTCCCTCTTTTATTATAATTCTCTAAACAGACGAATTAAATTCAAGTGTCTGAGTGCATTAAAAAATGCATTTTTATTATTCAAGAAGAAATTGTAGGACCACATCACTTTTTAAGCGAGCATTTTTTTTAAAATTCATATCATAATAGAGAAAACAAATCTTTGACTGGATTAAAATACGATTCACTACCATGGAAAATTAATTGAATTAGTAAATGAATTTAGGGTTTTATATTTGTTATTACACTGTTTAACAATATCTCTCCCTCATTTGCTACCAATCGACGATGTTTTTCTTTTCCTTTAATTTTATAGAAAAGCTATTTCTTGAAGATATTTATCATTAAACACAATATAAGTTGAAATTATTGTGAAATAAACATTATGAAGCATAATGATTATCGAAAATATGTAATATCAATCAGCGGTATACTACTGTTACCTGTATCTATTCACATTGCTATTAGTTTTCTAGGTTGCTATTTTTATTTGACAGACACATTTACTAAATTGATAGTTAAGTGAATAATTTGGTTAACGAGACACTCAATACTCGTAAATGGTTGTCGAAAGGTTATTTAATGTTTCTTGCTTAATTTGATATAAGTTGCAGACGTGATACACATGGTCGCGTTTGTTCATGTAATTGACAATCTTTCTCCAACTGATATAGTTCTTGTCATACAATACTGTAATATGACCTCAAGATGTCTATTTTCATTAATATGTTTTACAGTGTTAATCAAGGTTTCTAAACCTGCAATACATTGATAGATTTTGTCTGACCTTTAATTTATTCGATTATCTGGTGTCCTATTTCCGATGATGACATTTTAATTGTTCTTGTCATACAGGACTGTAATTTGACCTTAAGATGCCTATTTTCATAAATCGGTTTGGCAGTGTAAATAGAGTATCTAGGACTAAATATGCCAAACATTGACTGATTTTGTCTGATCTGTAATTGTATTGATTACATGATGTCCTATTCCCGACGCTGTCATTTTTATTGTGACATTTGTACGGAGTGTTGAATTGTATGTCTGGTAATGTTCGGAGAAAAGTTTCTTTTTTTGCCATTGTTGACCTACATATAAAAATTTTAAACTGCTTCCAATTCATTTTCTGTTCCACGATACACAAATGGCTAACAACAACTTTGTCAATTGCATGACATATCCTACTTGTTGTACCATACTGCACAATACATCACCACCAAATGCACTATACAGAATAACCCCATACCTTCATACGGTTTGTATATGGTAAAAAGGTAAATCACAAAAATACTGAACTCAGAAAAATATCTAGACGGAAAGTCTCTAATCAAATAGCAAAAAAAAAAAATAATGATAAAACCAATTAAACGAAAGGAGAACAAATATTTAGGACAAGCATTTTTAAATGTAGGAAATGGTGGATTGAACCTTGTTTTATAGTGCTAAACCTCTCACTTGTATGCCAGTCGCATGCGCATGGAAGTTTTATTACTCACAATGCAAAATCACTATGAATAGTTTTTTATAAGTTGATTTGTTTGTTTATAGATAAGAAATCAAGAATATAACCCTTCGATGAAGAACTGTTTAACTAACTGACCTTTAGAAACTAAATGTTAGTTATGTATATGTTGAAATATAACATCTTTCTATCACTTTTATGTCACTTTTATAGGCTTTGCAAACCGACAAATACAATTATAGTACTTATATGGTAAAAATGGTTGTAAATGACTACTTGTCAACGTTACTGAATGTTTACAATAACATAAGTTAGTTAATTGAAGTTTATTTAACCGATCATTAGAATCTACATTTTAGATATGTATATGCTGACATATTACACCAGGCTTTCATTTTATGGTCCTTTCAATAGCCTTTGCGAACCGACACATACAATTATGGTAACAATATAATAGTAGTTGATGTACATGAAGACTTGTCAGCATTTCTGAATGTTTGCCATAACATACGGTAGTTAATTGAAGTAAGAGATAAGATGTTATACAACCGGACAAAGGAAATGTAATCTATATGTTTATATTCACTTTCCGAATTTGAAGCCGGCGTATTTCCCATTTGCCAATTATTACGGCTTCAATACGATTTTAGATATAAGAGAAATAAGTAAATGATCTAAACTATTGGACATAACTTTACTCGAAGTAGCAAAGTCAAAATAGTATATTGAAAGACTGTACTAAGTAAGGTTACAATAAAAATGTTTTTTTTTATCTAAAATAAAATAGATGATTTGTGAAAGGAGTTTTTTTTTAATTGATATGAAAAATATTTTCGTTCATAATTTCGATTTTTAAGTATTATCTCTCCTAAATGTAAACGTTATCCACAACAGACAACCAGATACTCATGATAACACCATGTAAGAAACGATTTTGTTTTTGAAGTAAACAAAGTATACATTCTTTTGTATAGAAATACAGTGATATTCAATAATATCAGATGAAGACTGATTTTACATGTATTTTTGTTTATTCATAGAGTCCACGTGATTTCTCGTATAAGAATTATTCAGGATTCTCCAAGTTATAAAAAAGGGAAACTTAAACTTAAAAGTTGCTCACAAACTGAAATACGTCCTGGCAAAAAACAAAACACGCAGAAGACAAGAAATAGATTGCATGGTATACTGGATCCAACACAAAGAACGTATGACTGAGCAACACAAACCCAACCGAAAACCGAGGTGATCTGGTTGCTCCGATAGGGTTAGCAAATAATGTTGATCATACGTTTTAATCTTCCACCTCTTTTGTTTGGTGTCGATATTGTTGATGTTGCTCTGTTTGGAGTCTATGCAATTTCATTGGATTTTTACTCATGATTTTTATATTCCTTGTTGATTTGCGAATTTCGTATATTTGTAAATAGTTATCAAAGGTTCCAGGATTATAATTAAGTACGCCAGACTTGCGTTCCGTCTACATAAGACTCATCAGTGCCGCTCATATCAAAATAGTTATAAAGCCAAGTTTAAAGTTGAAGAGCATTGAAGATCCAAAATCTAAAAAAAGTTGTGCCAAATATGACTGAGGTAATATATGCCTGTGATAAGAAAATCCTTAGTTTTTCGAAAACTTCAAAGATTTGTAAATTGGAAATTTTTGATAATGACCACATAATTGACATTCATGTCAACACCGAAGTGTTGACTACTGGGCTGGTGATACCAAAGTTATCTTCTCTTGCTTTTTTTATAAAAAGTTTGGTAAATAAAATTTACCAATTGCTTGAGTCATGCATTATTCAAATTGAATAAATTGTAGCAGGTATTTGAATAGGTATATCGTATAAAAAAACAAGCCCTTTAAAATTTGGTTCTTACTGTTTAACCATGTCGACACGTCCCAAAGAATACTTTAACTTCATAAGTTATAGATAACATGAAACGCTTATATGTATATTTAAGTTATTTTAAATAAAGATAATCATATATTTTGTCAATAAGGCAACGTGTCATGAGCACCTTTAAAAACTAAGGAAATACAACTATAACAAAATATATAATTATCTTAAACAGTGTTATCTTGTCTAAAGGGTAATCCAACCAAAGCACGTGATAAAATTTGATTAGAATAAACTCTGTACATGCAATTACATGCAATTACATCACTTGAAAGTAATGTCCGTAATAAATTTGTAAAACATATATATATATATATATATATATGTATGTGTATGAAAATAATAATATAACATCTACACACGCTTAAAAAACACGTTTCTCATGTCTATCTCTAGATTCACCTTCCGTGACAAGGTAACACTACGACTATTGAAGTTATATTTTTATATAGGGATGTGGTCGAGTGGTCTAGAGCGCTGGACATGAGGCTAAGCGATTGGTGCTGTAGTGTATCAAAGGTGTGAGCTCGAATCCCGCTGAGGGACGGACAAAAATGTGTCAGTATAAAATTTAACTCTAACACTATTTGGTGTAATTTTCAGACTTATATATATATATATATATATATAAATTCAAGAGTCCATCTAAAAATGAGGGTACTTTGTATATGGCCTTCCAAATACCGTTTCGATCCCTAACATCACTGAAGAGACATTTATTGTCGAAATCCAGATCTGGTGTACTAAAAAAAATATTGACACCGTATGTTTGTGGCATAACATCGTGGCCACAAAGTTATATTTTTTTCTCTGTTTAGTATTAAATTTATATTAAGATCCATTTTGTTACATCTTGTGATCAATTTTATTTGGCAATCGCCAATGGCAGTCAGCAGGGTTAAAGAACATCAGTTGTGCGACCTGTTAGTCAAATGCGTTTTGTTTACATATACTTTTTCACTTTTTGGGTCTTTTGGAAAATGTTGTTTGTGCTGTTTTTTGACCCCTCTACAACGAAATTTGTTTTACATTCACACGTATAAAAATTGCGGTTTTTATCCAACGCAATCATAGGTTTGAACGTAGTTTTCAATTTATTCACATGTAATTTGATTCTCATATATAAAAAAAAAATCCCTGTCATTTTGTTTTATTTCGATTTCCTTTGCACTATATGGCATGTTCATTCTCCTAAAAATATTAATGACGTCTACAGTGCTTCCCTCATACCACTGTTTTTGAAACAGAAAACAAAAAAAGGTAAAATATTGAATGTTTTTGATACTTGAAAAAGAGAAGGCTTGACCGAATATCTATAGACAAACCACAATAATAATTCGTTCATATCTTATGATAACCTATTTTGAATTATATACTTCTTCCTTGGCTTCAAATGAGTGTTTTGCGCGTTCCTTAATGAGACAAATCCAGACAAGTGTTTCAGACGCACGATATGCATGTATTTATTTCCTTCGATGCACTAAGGTAAATAGCCAAGCTTGTGTACTGTTTGTCCCGGAAGTATCATCATCTCATAAGTCATTGCTTTGGTAAGTACGTGCATTTTTATATATCATTCCCTTTCACCATTTTGTTTTGAAGTCGTTTTTCGTGTTTATGTCAAAGTAGCAATCAAAGCTATCAAAAACAGAGATAATTATGGTAAAACTTATTTTACGTTGATAGAATCGACAAGTCAATTACTACCTTGGGAACACTGTTATGCGATCTAAGTACTAAAGAGGATAACATAAGTTATTATAAATCTGTCAACAGAAGATTAAAATTCAACTGAATGAGTGGATCTTAAAATGCTTTATAATAACTAAAAAAGATTTTTTTTTTATCACATCAGGTTTTAAGCGAGCTTTTTTATTATTCATATCATAATACAGAAACAAATGCTTTGACTGGATCGATAAATGAATCACTACCATGAAATATAATTAAATTATCTTGTTTTATGTATCTCAGTTTTCGAGGCTGCTATTTTTATTTGACGGAAACATTTACTAAATTGATAGTTTGATAAAAAAAAAATTAGAGTATCGATACACTCAATGCTCATTAGTGGTTGTAAAAAGCTTCATTTGTGTGTCTTGCTTAATTGAATATATGTAACAGACGTGATACTTATGGTCGCATTTGTTCATGTAATTGACAACCTTTCTCCAACTAATATAATTCTTGTCATACAATACTGTAATATGACCTTAAGATAGATATAGGAAGATGTGGTGTGAGTGTCAATGTCCATTTTCATTAATATGTTTTACAGTGTTTATCAGGGTTTCTAAACCTGCAATACATTGATAGATTTTGTCTGACTTTTAATTTATTCGATTATCTGGTGTCCTATTTCTGATGATGACATTTTTATTGTGACATTTGTTTCGGAATGTAGCGTTGTATAACTGGTAATGTTTGCATATCAGGAGATCTTACTGTCTTGGCTTACATACATATAAAAAAAACTCCTTCCAATTCATTTTCCTATTCCACAATTCACACTTTCCTTTTTGCAAACTACACCTTTGTCAAAAAATTGCACGACACTTTATACTTGTTGTAGCATACTGCACAATTACATCAACACCAAATGCACTATACAGAATAGCCACATAGCGCGATACGGGATATACATGAATGTTTTCATAATTCACAATGGAAGTTCACTATGTATAGTTTTTTTAGTTGGAAATGAAAGTATCATAAACAAAAGTATGCAAGTTTAAGAATCTGATGTTCAGTAGTTGTCGTCTGTTTATGTGGTTTATAAGTGTTTTCGTAGTTTTCGTTTTTATATAGATTAGACCGTTGGTTTTTTCCCGTTTGAATGGTGTTACACTAGTAATATTTGGGGCCCTTTATAGCTTGTTGTTCGGTGTGAGCCAAATATCCCGTGTTGAAGGTCGTACATTGACCTATAATGTTTTTTTTATTTATTAAATAATTGTTTAGTACAAGCATTTTAAAATGTTAAAATTGGTGGATTGAACCTGGTTGTATAGCGCTTACCCCTCTCTTGTGTGACAGTCGCATGGAAGATTTCATATTAACAATGAAAAATCACTATGAATAGTTTTTTCGAGAATTTGAAATATTTGTTTTATAAATAAGTATGTAAACTTACAAAATCAAGAATGTAACACTTCGATGAAGACCTGTTTAGCTATAACAGGGACGAAAGATACCAAAGGGATAGTCAAACTCATAAATCTAAAACAAACTGACAACGCCATGGCTAAAAATGAAAAAAAAAAACAGAAAAACAATAGTACACATGACACAACATAAGAAACTAAAGAATAAACAACACGAACCCCACAGAAACTAGGGGTGATCTCAGGTGCTCCGGAAGGGTAAGCAGATCCTGCTCCACATGTGGCAACCCGTCAGGTTGCTTATGTGATTACAAATCTAAATTAGCTAACTTGTCATTAGTATTCAATTTGTATTATGTTATGTATTGCTGACACGTAACACCAGGCTAAACTTTTTAAGGTGCCTATAATAGGTTTTACGTACCGACAAATAACTATAGTTACTATATGATAGAAGTTGTTGTAAATGAATACGTGTTAACGTTACTAAATTCTTGCCGTAACATACGTTAGTTAATTGAATAAAACGATAAGGTGTTAGAACGACCGGACATAGGAAATCAAATCTATATGGCCTATATACACTTTCTAAATTAAACGTTGGAGTGGTTTCCATTTGCCAATTATACGGCTTCAATAAGATTTTAGATATGCATCATATTAGTAAATGAAATAAACCATTGGAAATACAAATACTCAAAGAAGCAATATCAAAACTCTATAAATAAGCCAAAGACATTTGTACTGGGAAAGGTTATCATTTTAAAAAATATATAAAACAACATAGATGATTCGAGAAAGGATGTTGTTTGCTAATATCAGAAATATGTTCGTTTTTTATAAGTATTATTTCTCCTTAATGTAAACTTTCTCTCAAACTGACAGCCAGATAATTATGAATACCAAAAAGCTTTTTTTATGTAACATTCGTTTTTATTTTGTTTTTCAATTGCACAAAATACAATTTGTTTGCTATAGCGATACGATGATATTCGATTATAATATCAGATGAAGACTTGTTGAACATTGCATTAATCAGTGACTTTTGAATAAAGTGTAGCGCGTATTTGAATAGTTTTATCGTATGAAAAAAAAACCCAAGCATTTAAGAAAACATGTAAGAGTTCGTACCATCTGTTTAACAATGTCGACTTGTCCCAAAGAATTCTTAGCCACATGAGTTTAAATAACATGATACGCTTGTATACGCTTCACGAAGTGACCTACGGAATTAGACAATTTACCGGATTCGTAATAATATAAGCAGCACAACGGTGGTCACATGTGGAGCAGGATCTGCTTACCCTTCCAGAGCACCTGGGATCACCCCCAGTCTTTGGTGGAGTTCGTGTTGCATAGTCTTTAGTTTTCTATGTTGTGTCTTCTGTACTATTATTTGTCTGTTTGTCTCTTCATTTTTAGCCATGGCGTTGTCAGTTTATCTTCTATCTATGAGTTTGACTTTACATCTGGTATCTTTCGTTCCTCTTTTGCATATAGTTCATTTTGAAGTTCGTTTAAATATAGGTAAACATCTGTTTTGTCAATAAAGCAACTGTTCATGTAAATTTTTAAATACTAAAGAAATAATACGATAAAAAAAAATACAAAATTATCTGAAACAGTGTAGTCTTGTGTAATGGGTAACATATCTAAAGTGAAAGTAATTTCCTTGATTAGACCTACATGTTTTCGCACATGTAATTTGACTCTGATAAAAAAACAACCCTTGTTATTTTGTTTAATTTTGAATTTCTTTTGCGCTATTATGGCATGTACATTCTAGTTTAAATATTGATTATGTCTACAGCTTGTCCTCAATACTACTGTGTTTGATAACGAACAGGAAACAACAACGATAAAATATGGAATGTTTTTGATACTTAAAAATAAAGGCTTGACTATTAAATGTCAAGGCAAACTACAATAACAGTTTCTTTTTATATTTTTATGATTTATTTTAAATGACAAAAATATCAAAGACTTATAAAAGAATCTCGGTTCATATAATTTTCATTACCATTTTTATTCTTTTACTCTTTGCACCAGTAAGGTAATTGCGGACAAAATAGTACTAGAAAAAAAAAATTACGAGTTTATATCTGATGTAGAGGAACAATAGAGATCCTGTACTCGAAGTATATAATAAATAAGTAATTACATCCGTTGAAATCGTACAATTTGCTAATTTGTCTATATTCGTATGTACCGTATTGAATTATACCTTCACACATATGCTAAGTTGGCCATTTATTACATTTATTAGACTTCAATAATGAATGTATTTCAATAAATTTTACTCCTTTCTCAACGTACAGGCGTATATTTTAAGCACATAAAACGCATTACTATCATACTTAAACATCACAATTCGAATATACAAATACTGCTTAAAATATGATAACGTTTGTTTACACTGATTTTTTCTAGGGTATCTCGTCATAACTTTTGTACTTTGGTGAACCTTTTTCCAATTTTTCATTAACTTTTCCAACGTAACAAATGATAAAGCGGAATTCCGATCGGAAATAATTGTGAACCATTGCTTGCAAATTATAATGTATTTAGGAAGAAAGAAAAAAACGTAAAAACTGTCAAATAATTATCCAGAATTCTTGAAAGTTTTTACAAAACTGCCGAATAAATTCAAATCAGATTCTTACAAATGCATATTCATTTTATTAACATTTTTTTTTATCACTGACGACAAAAATGATTTTACGATGTTTTATGTTCGAAAACTTTTAACCGTGTGATAGATATAAAGTAGTGGAACAAAACACAAACATTGTTAGTACTATATTTTTGTTGTACAATTTGGATTCGTTATACTTTTATATAGTATAACAACTATTTTTATAGTATATGTTATATCTTTCCAGGGGACAGCAAACCCCCAACCTCTGGGTGCAGGATTTTCTCGATGTGCTGACGTCCCATTGGCTTCGTGCTGATTTTTTGCTCTTTTGTCGTGCTGTTGTCTCTTTTCCATGTTACTCATTTCCATTCTTAATTTAATCATGAAATAACTAAGATAACAGTTTTGTGCAATTACAAGTGTTTGATAAAGTGCCTACATGTAGCTGTATTCGGGCATCACCCGTTCTACTAAATATTCGAATGAAGTCTCAATTAGGTATTTCATACTTAACGTTGGGAAATATAAAAGTCGTGTTACGACTACATGGGATTTATTCACAAATAAAGTGAGAATAATAGCCGAGGAAGATTGGTAGGTTTGTTGTAAAGTACATTTTCAAATTATTTAATTAATATCTTTTCTGAACAGATCAACATTCATAAACATAGAATAAAAACACAAGTTCTTTTCGCTTCATTTTCCCTTAAGATTGAATTAGGTTTAGTCCATTTGATAGAGACAAGAATAAACTTGCGTCAACGTCATTACATTAATGATGATGCTATCTAACAGGTTAAATTTAGAAACGTAATAATCATACCTGTTAAGTCAATAAGATACCTATTATTAAAGATACAAGGGTTCATAATTAAATAAAAGAGCTTGGTTTAAAAAAATTAAAAAAAAAATTCACAAATTCTCTGTGCTATAGACGAGAAGTTAAATATTCTAACAAAGTGAATTTTGCTAGTTTTCGTATATTTGATATAACACTTTACTTATAAATCATGCAAGAGTAGATTTGTTAATAAAGAAATACAAACAATTATTATACATTGTAAGTTATATAGAAAACTATATATAATTTCTTATGTAACAATGAAGAAAATGGGATATCACAACATTAATTATTTGAAGGTTGTTTCAGTTTGCAAATAACACGACTGCAATATGAGCTTATTTAAAAAGATCTCCTCATTTGTCGAATACTGCATTTTGTCATTATTGCATATTGTTTTCATTTTTTGCAGCATCTATATCTCACTAAATAAATTGGTTTAAATGCTACTCTTGATACCCCAATTGGGAACAATAAGCTCAGACAGCTGTCAAAGAAAGTATCCATCAATTTTAACGTTCTGACACTTTGGCCTCAATCGTCCCCATTAAAGAAAATGTTGCTCTTTATTTGCAGAACATCTTATTCGAAATGTCATATTACTATTTGAAATTTGTCTTAATCTATCTGCATCAGAAAGACAAAAGTGCGTAGTAAAAAGTATTACTGATGAACAATACAAGTACTTTTGCATGATATGTCAGAATTCGCGAAGGTTATCTTGTATCTCTTTTCCAATGTTCAGAAAAATACTGATGTAGTCGAAGTTTAAACCATATAATCACTTACTGTAACCCAAAGAAAATCCCATGTTTTCAAAAGTGCTTTACAATTTTTTTCCGGTTTTGATTTTCATTATCACATCCTTGCTTGTTTGGCTCATTTTGCATGACATAATGACAATTTTGCGAACATCATAGGATTCATGCTTTGATTTGACAAAGTTGTTATCAAGATGTAAGTATACACATATTTTGAATTTAGTGCAATGTATTCAAGTACCATAAATAATTCCCCGAATCTGAGCATAATCCATAATACTAATTTACCAAAGTATGCAATGCTAACGTACGCAAATTCAAAACAATAAGAAAAAAGTAAAATCACAAAAT
Organism: Mytilus edulis; assembly: GCA_019925275.1. NCBI lineage: Eukaryota > Metazoa > Mollusca > Bivalvia > Mytilida > Mytilidae > Mytilus > Mytilus edulis. The sequence goes on from CM034362.1 coordinate 52,758,198, forward strand.
CTGAACTCCGTGGAAAATTCAAAACGGAAAGTCCTCAATCAAATGCCAAAATTAAATGAAAATAGTTATCAAAGGTACCATGCTTATACATGTAGTTTAATACGCCAGACGCGCGTTTCGTCTAATACGACTCATCACTGACGCTAAGGCAAAAAAATAAAGCCAAACAAGTACAAAACACATCAGACGAATGGACAACAACTGTCATATGCCTGACTTGGTACCGGCATTTTTTCCCTTGTAGAAAATTGAATTGAACCTGGTTTTATAGCGCTGAACCTCTCAATTGTATGACGGTCTCATCAATTTCATAATATTTACAACGATGCTTGAACAAAACAGACACAATAGGTAAAATTGTCAAAATAGGCATACAGCAGTCATCACTGTGTCATTATCTCAATTAGAACAAAACAAACACATATTTAAAGAAGAAGCACAGAAAAGCATCTATCAAAAATTTTAAAAAACACATTCATTGCTTACTTATATATGTATTTTAAGTCAACCCATAATGGATTGAAATATACGAAGTCATGTGACTGCATCCACATCAACTCTAGTGTAGCGTTGGATGTTTGATATTAGAATTTAACGTTACACAGGAAGAAATATAAAATGATTTTTGTCTTTTTAAGTATTTTTAAGTATTATCTAAACTTACCCCGTACAAGAATGTAGAATCCTCACTTTTATGAGATGTTGTTTATTGCTTGCTATTGACTTTGAACAGCTGCAGTATAAATGCAAGTACTCTCATTTCTGTATAAGTGTCTTTTATTGTGTAAA
>CM034362.1:52765494-52845307 GCA_019925275.1 Mytilus edulis
ATGCAAGCTAAATCTTGATTAAAAAAAAAACGATTATCGCATAATTTAGTTTAATTTCAAAATTGGTTAAAACTATATTTTTAAATGTACAGGATCTCTCATTTTTTATTGTTTCATCATAAATTAAACATATCTGAACAAACTATGTTACTTGCTGGTCATATTGTTTTATATAGCCAAAAGGAACTATCAGATGACGCAAAGCTGTCAAGATTAATCAGAACAGACATGCGTCACGAAAAGGACCAAAATATCATACTCCTTAGAAAATTAAAAACAAGAATCATCACCAGATGTTTCTTGATACCGGATACACTTTTTTTGTTATCTGGAACACATCGTTGTTACTAACTGACACTTAGTCATTATGAAGTTACTTATATGTATAGCAATGGTTAAACATTTAAAGAAACACGATATGTGCACATCACATTTATCAATGTACCCAACAGATGTTCCGAATGGAACATAAACATTTACAAACTACACAACAACGTTTCTTAATCTATGAGTTTGACTGTCTCTTTGGTACCTTTCGTCTCACTTTTATACAGTTTTTACTGTTGTACATAGTCTTATTTTTTTTTTCATTCTGTGTTTTTCCCTTTTACTTGATCAAGTTTTTCTTTGAGATGTTCTTTGTTTCGTTAATTGTACACGTTTTCAATGATATTATTACAAGACATCCATTAAATTAATTAATAAAGTACTTTGCCTATCAGGTACACGATAGAAAAAAATCCTATGTCGTACTTACAACAAATAAAACCTGAATGTATATTTTCACATGCAGTGTAGATAGAGAAACAAATCACAGAAATCTGTTTTTCCTAAAAAAAACTCAATCATATCCATTGACAACAATTATTCATCTTATAATACTATTACCAAGTATAATTACATTACAAGTGGTAGAAAAAAACATGATTGTCATTATTAATCTGATCATTAGATGAGGGAGATAAATTAAACCTCCCTGTAGAGAAAGAATTGATACTTATATATCATATCACAACCTTAACCAGGGATATTTCCGAGTGTTTTCACAAAAGTGACTTATCAGCTAAAAACTTTGATCACTTTCTCTCAAACAATTTAATGAAAGAGCTAAACTTAGCAAGGAAGCAAGGAAGAAATTATATATAAGCTAGACATAATGGAAGCGTGAACTCTTTCCGACACTGTTGACTATAACCAGAAATCGATGAATATTAGTTTAGGTATCATTCAATAGATAAATTTATCAAATTAGCTCTTTTAGTATAAAAGTGTTGAGATGTAGAATGATTGCCAAATATCCACTACAGTTAAAACGAATTAGTAGCATTCATTTGTAGGCAACAGTGTGGTTTTCAACAACGAGGACAACACTTTCCGTATAGCATGTAAATTGATATAAGAAGATGGGATATGAAGGCCAATAAGACGAATCTCCATCCAAGGCACAGTTTATAAAAGTAAAAACATTATATGTCAAAGAGTGGCCTTCAACACGGAGCCGTGAATCACACTGAACAGCAAGCTACAAATGGCCTCACAAATTACTAGTGTAAACTATTTCAAACGAGAAAGCAACGGTCAATTCTATATAAAAATCATAAAACGAGAAACATTTATGGAACACATCAAGAAATGACAACTACTGAACATCAGAAAGTCGGTTATAACGACCCACAAACAATTTAAACGAAAAAAAACCCAAACTAACGCCTCAATCTATAACAAAACTGTTTACCAAAAACAAATCAGACAGACACGAACCAACTACAATCAGTGTACTACAAACTCCTGACTAGGGAGAAGAACATACATAATATAGTGGGGTTAAACCTTTTAAACGCGCAATATCCCATCCTAACAGGGTAACAGCACAACGTAAGATCAAATTGAAAACTTTTTAAACTTAAAAGATCGGTTGTTAGTACAAAATCACAGCTGGACATATATAACAATAAATAAGTTTTTCAAAAACGAATTTAATGAAGGTACCGATAAAAAAAAAACTTCACGATTTTACTTCTGTGTTACATTGATAATCATTTACATCTAAAGATGTAACGTACTTTATACACAACAACACCATAAAGAATACAATATGGTATCCCGTTATATTTAAATATTTACCATAGCCACAAATGTTATCCAATTATTCGTTTATTTAAAACATATTTGAAAAGGGATTTTTTTTTTTTTTTGTGTTAACAAAAAATCCTAACTTAACTATATTCCAGTTTTATATGTACTATGATGATTAAAATCTAAAACGCGCCTTCAGACGCCAACTAGTAGTGTATTATGCTCACCATAGAAAGAGGTCAAGGGAACCTTACCTTCTACAGTAGAAAAAATAAACAGCCGGAAACAAAATATTGTCTCGTTTGACATAAATTTTAATGTCGAAATTTCAATGTGAACCTGAAATATCAAAATCAATAAAAGTACAATTAATGCTGTCTGGTTATTTCTGAATTACCAAAACTATTGTCAAATTGTTTTGCATGCCTTAAAAAAATGTTTTCCGGGAGATTGCATGCTATATAATCCTACAAGGAAGTATTTTGTCGTGATTTGTCTCGTAAAAAATATCACATTGAACTGTAATTGGTTTTATGGCACAATGTTTTTTTCAAACACTAACTCACACTTTAACTTCACAGTACATTCAAGATGAAAAATTTAAGATAATGGAGATTACTTTTTTTTGGAGGGGGGGGGGATATTTAAAGTCAATTAAAAATTCCATATAACATGGTTCATGCGTATTTTAAATGTATGAGTTTGTTCAACGTTCTGGTCAATTGTAAGTTTTATATCTTCGAACTTGATGCTTATATCAACATGGAGTAGGAAGATATATCATTTAGATTAGGGTATCAAATAACTGTCAGCCTATGTGACATATGTTTTGCATACATCAATCTCTGATGTTTCTAATTCATGGTGGTTGTTTTTCAGAGGGAAAGATTTAGTTAATTTTCATATCAATATATCATTATCACATTGGAAATTATATAAATAAAGAGATGGGTTATGATTGCCAAAGAGAAAGTTCTCTATTATTCAATATATATATATATTTATGCATGTTACAGTATACTGCAACCAATACACGAAATTAGAACAATGACTATGCGTAAATAGTTATCAAATGTACCAGGCTTATAATTTAATACGCCAGACGCGCGTTTCTAAACAAAACAAGTTGAGGAGCATTGATGACCCTAAATTCATAAAAGTAGTGCCGAATACGGCTAAGGTTATTTATGCATTGGATAATAACATCCCTAGTATTTCGAATATTTCTTACATTTGCAAACAGTTAATTTATGAAAATGAACATATAATTGATATTTTTGTCAACACCGAAGTGCTAAATACTGAGCTTGTGGTACCCTCGGGGACCAAACGTCTACCAGCAGTAGCTTCGACCCAGGCTGTTAATATTTATTAAAGTGACCAGGCTTAATTTTGTAAACAGTAAATATGTAAAATGACCATATATTTGATATTTATGTCAACACCGAAACACGTAAAACTGATTCGCGTAACTCTGTAATATGTTTGATTACGGTTCCTTTCAGAAAACTGTTATACAAGACAAGAAGAAACTCAGGCTCAAAATTCCAAAAAAACGCAGTCATGTTGAAGGAAAAGCAAACTTGATATTGAAGTTACCATTATCCGTATCTATAGAAATGAACATAGAAAACTGCTTTAAAATTGGTCAACGCTACATGTATTGAAACCTTTCGCCTTGATAATATAGTTTAATCATTGAACATGACATTTGATTCTGAAATAATAAAATTCACTACAGTTAAAACGAATCGGTAGCAAACATTTGTCGGCATCAGTGTTATTTTCAACAACGAATAAAACACATACCGTATTACATAAAAAGTCGGTAATAACGGCCCCGAATTTCAAACAATTCCAACGAAAAAAAAAATACGAACGCCTAAATCTATAACAAAACAGTTTACCAAAAACAAAAAACAGACAGAAACGAACCAACTACAATCACTGATCGACAGACTCGGACAGACTCCTGACTTGGGTACGTGAATCATGTAACTAATTATTCAGATTTAAAAATCTGCAGTAATGAATAGTTACTTGGAGAAGAGAAAAAAACAATTATCTAAATATATTAGCTATTTTTAAAAATTAGAACATTCTTCATAATCTAATTCAAAATAATCTTTAAGGTAAAATTAACATTGATACCGTATGTGATTCGTGTTTTACCAAACTCTAACACGTGAGATTGTGTGATGTAGATTACTCTTGAAGTCATATTGCCCTACTATAATTAATACCAAGGACATACCAATGTTGAAAATATATAACCTTCGTAACAACTAAAATCGTTTGTAAGTCTAAAGTGTAACTATATAATACTAACTTATTATGTTTGTTCTTGATTTCCTTTAATAAGCGAATATTAGAAGTACTCTGGAGTCCATTGTCAATAAAAGTAAAACACGCAGTTACTGCCTAGACAGATATTGTCAATCAAAAGCTAAAATTTAGTAAACACCTATTAATTCTTCTGACATTCAATATTATTAATTGTTGACTTGAATTTCAATAATAATATTACTTTAAGAATGTACGTGCGTACGTACGCAAATAAAAAATATAAAACTGCTTCTTCTTTAAAAGGTCACTTCCTTTTAACACATGGGTAATGAGCAATTTCAAGTTTTAGTCTAAGAAAATAGTATATAACAGCAGTCTGCTAATACAATAGCTCTTCGTCAGTTTCCTGTACAACCACGTACGAGATGTAACAATGAATGATTTATAAATGCGATAAAATAGCAACTTTGGTAAAATAAAGTAAATAAGAAATAAACCGATAAAAAATGCATGTCTGTTCTTCATCAATCTTAATTCTTTATTTGATTTACTTGCTTGTTTTAAGTAATTATTAATTTCGATTCAAATGTATTTTTTTTTAAATGTCGATGATTGCAAATGTAGTGGATGATTTGGCTGTCCATGAGCCACATACTGAGTCTCTCTGGTTGGGTTGATTTCGCAACTCACAAAAGAGTCATTAAAGAACGCATGATGAGTCGGTCTTAAACTGTTTCAAGGATTTAACATGTTTAACCCTCTTTCACTTATGAAACATAACTTAATGTAAAGTATCATTGTGGAATCAATAATGAAACGTATGTTATGCTGTGTCTGAATGGTTGAATACATATGACTGTCGTGTCTAAAAAAAAACAAAGTGATAGATTGGATCAAGTTTTAAAATCATTGAAAACATAATAGATAGACAAAATATGTAGAAACAAAAGATTAGAAACAATGAAACCCATAAATGAACATGTAAAAGGTTATTTGTTATAATGCAAATATAAAAAAGAAGATATGGTATGATTACCAATGAGACAACTCTCCACAAGAGACAAAAATGACACAGAAATCAAAACCTATAGGTCACCGTACTGCCTTCAACAATAAGCAAACCCCATACAGCATAGTCAGCTATATTAGGCTCCGAAATGACAATGTACAATTATTTAAACCAGAAAAATAACGGCCTTATTTATTTTTAAAAATCGTTTGTAAGTCTAAAGAGTATATAATACTAACTTATTATGTTTGGAAGTATAATTAGAAAAAAATGTTAATCTACAGTATATATATGAGACCATTAGCATGAATATGTCCTTTTCATTTTGTTTCAAAGAAATGTGTAACCTTTCCGATCTTTTATTAATGGTCTGGTATGTTGCATCACTGCTAACTCGAAAACATGTTTATTGAAATGAAAAGAAGGGTGAATATAAAGAACATTTCAGCAAAACACAAATAAGCTGTGATTTTTCCAATATTCAAGACTTGCCCATTACGGAATGGGTATTTCTTGCTTAAATGCACATCTAGTGCCAACAAAAAGGTACTGTTAATGTTACTGTGAGTGATGGGTATTGCATATGTCAGTTTTCAAGAAAACTGTCATAAATTATACAATATTATGCCAAAATCAAGTTTGACCAAAATTCACATACCTAAATGACATCACAAGTACACTACGTAATGACGTCATTGACCAAATTATTTAATGTACCTAAACATTTTGCTTGCATGTGTTTTAATATTTATTTTTTGAATATATTATCATGTTATTTAAAAGTATGCATTCTTCGGCTCTCATAATCGATGGTTAATTAGATTGCATCTTGACTAGAATACACTTGAAATATTGATACACAACATTATGCATTATGCGAATTTGAATATCGGTGAACAACAATTTGATTATAATCATATATATTTAATCAAATTTAAACAACATTATCACAATTTTCGATATTTCCTGTGCTGGCGACTTGCCAATCATTCTGATAACTTCACTTGATACAAATAACAGGCAGTATTTCAAAGTAAAAATTACAAGCTTAACCATCTATATCTAAAAATGACATATAACTGACAAATATCTACGACAAATATATCGTTGATTGTAGGTTTATGTTTATGCTTCTATTGTCGTTATTGCTGTCTTGTATATCCCTCTGTTTTAATGCATTCGTACAATAAAGCAAAATGTATCAAATTCAAGAAAATGTTTATTGACTTAATTAAAGAACAGTCACGGAATATTTTTGTTTCTTCCCTTCAATATAATTATCCATAGGAGAAAAACACGTATAGCAAAACATCAAACGAAAAACGCATCTATTTTCTAACATGCTTATCTTAGTCCTTATTTCAATGATATCTGAGTTTAATATCCTGATAACTATTTTTCACCTCTAACCGTTGTTATCATTAAGTTCGACTTCAAACGAAGGCACACTGTTCCTATTTAACATTCTAACTATTTGTAGCAGACATCATGCGGCAGATGTTAAAAATATCGTGATAGACAAAATAAGACTGTCTATCTAAAAGTTACTTTGAAAGACAATCATTACGCATTGCGAAAGAGAATTCAGAGATTAAGGCAATTTGTAAGGGGGAAACACAAAAGGTAATTATCATGCGTGTACATCAGTTGTTCATTTTTTATCCTGCAATGGGGTGTCCTACTATACAGATACAGCCCTACATATATCGCCATGCTGTATCTGTATACTATACAGATATCGCTTTAAAGCTCCGTCCACTGCCGGACTGAGTATTGTTTCAACCTGTGTGACATCAGAATGTGTATTCCAGTTGCATTCCAATGACGATGACAATTGTCGATTTCAAAGTTGAATGTGTATGATTTTGTCACAAAATCAACCATGTCAATTTCAGCATGCATGTTTAGTGAATGTCAAGTCTGAAGCGTAGGACAACTCGTACACTTCTGTTTCAAATATGACAATGTTTTGTTATTTGTTTTAACTGTTGAAATTAGTTGTTATGTTAAAATAGATAATTATTAACCTAGAGCGATGTATTATGGCTGACCATTCGAGATTCTTTTTGCGAACCCGTCTTCAGCGTAATGTGTGATTTTGATATTACTACTCGGGCCTCAAGGGATTACAAATCGAAAATAAATCTAAATATGTTAGTTTTTGTGTCTTTCAAAACACAAACAATATACAAAATTAATTGCAGGATAAAGACAATAACTGTTTAGTGTCTTTAAATATCAGCTGTATTTGTACTCGGCTCGAAACAGGTGTAGTAGCTCGCTAAAAGGTCGCATACACCTTGTTTCCTAGCCTCGTACAAATACAGCTGATATTTAAAGACACTAAACAGTTATTGTCTATAAAAACACATTGTGATAAAATAGAATACATAACAGTTTTTTTTTTGTGGTCAATAATTGATACAGATTTACATATCAATACTTCATTTAAGAAGGAAAACACACAATACACAGAATATTTGAATATTCATTATTGAAGTAGCTTTGTTATTTTGTACATGAAGCTATTCTATTTTTAATGTAATTCATAAATACTGTTACTAGCGATAAAAACATCTAATGAATCTCAAAATCAGTGTCCGGTATAAAAACTAATTGATTTATTATTATAAGTAAACAGTAAGATTTGAATTTCTCTTTTACTCTTCACGTTTATCAGAAATATGACAGTTCTTTAATGTGTTTAAGCTTTTGATTTGGCATTTGCATATGAAGTTTCCGTTTAGAATTTTCCTCGGAATTCGGTTTTGTTGTCATTTTACTTTTTGTTCATGTATATTGATAAGCACGAAACGTTCAACGTTCCACCGCCTAAAAAGTACCTCGCAGATGATAAGAAAAGTAAAAAAAAATGCGAACGAAAGTATTCGTTTGTAAAATATGACAGATCTGCAGTCAGAAAATGCTGTTACTGTAGCTTTACTATTTTACTATTTAAATTATAAAACCTGCAGTATTAACTACAGTTTAGATTTAAGGCGTACTATGATGTGTTGAATGCATATATTCATGTTGAATTTAATGACTTCGAAACTACATATGTCTATTGTATAATTTTGTTGTTAAATGTTTTACATTTTTGTTCAGGTTAATAATCACTAGTTTGCAAGATCGTACCAGACATGCAAGTAAGGTTTAACATTTATTTCTTATAATACCATAACCAGAGTTAATGTTTGTGCACCAGATGCGCATTTCGACAATCATTGTCTCTTCAGTGATGCTCGAGGCTAAAATATTTGAAAATCCAAAGCTGATTAAAATCATGAAGAGCTATAAACAATACATTTTGAAATATAAGCTTGGTTAAAAAATATTTCCAAATGTGCCATGCGAAATATCCCTAGGGTAATAGATGAATGAAGACACACATAAGAAAATAATTAGTCCAAAATGAGACGGAGTGTTTGAATAAAAGATGTACGTCAAATATGTATATAAGAGCAAAATTAAAAGGCTCATTTGTGATCTCTGATGAGTTTACATCTCTATGATTTTTTTTTCTATTAAAGTTAACAAAACTAAGGTATATATGTTTAACTCATTTGCAACTTATTTTACATAGACTAGTGAAGTCTTTAAAACTGAAAGGTTATATGGAAACTTTCCATGGTGATAAATCTTATTTCGACTCCAACTTGTCGTATCATTTATCTAGATGTTTTTTTAGCTGTAAAATTGATGAAAATTAATCTTTCCTTATTTGTAAATGAAAATGTTCATAAAAAACATGTTCATAATAACCTCCCACATACTGTACCTTGTCGTCTGGTTTTTTCAATGATTTTAGAAGGAAGTAATCAATATAGAAGATAAAAACATCTGACTGCTGAGATTTTCAATACTTTTACTGTGAAACCTATGATTTTGTCACACTAGTATTATCCTGGTTCACATATTTTAATGATAGTTGTTTGCCCCAAGGACCATTTTAAATGCATTTATGCATGTTGCAGTTATATAAATAATCCTCAGAATGTAATTCATTATAATTTTGATGTATTATGTGATCTCTCATTTTAATCAAATGTACATATGCCAGGTCATGTATAAGAAACAAAACTAACATACTGTAACAAGAGTATAATAAATACTTTTAAAAAGTCTCTTTATTACAAAGAGAAAGATTAAACTTCTAGAAAGGTTATCAGTTTTTGAAACAAATTGTAATAACTATGCATATGGCGTTATATCGGCGAATTAAAGTATTACAATTCTGTCAGTTAAATATCCCGAAGGACTCGTCAACTTACCAGTCCGTGCAGCGATATGGGCATAATTCATAGAATTTGAATATACATTTTTCAGTAAATGCATTAGACATTCGTTATACATATCATCATCTTTGGTTTCAATATCGAAGACAAAAAGTATTATCACAAACATACTGAACTCCGTGGAAACGGAAAGTCTCTAATAAAATGGCAAAATTAAATGATAAAATACATCAAACGAATGGATAACAACTGTCATATTCCTCACTTGGTACAGGCATTTTCAAATGTAGCAAATGGTTGATTAAACCTGAGTTAGAGTAGTAAGGCTATTTGTTTTTATGTTCTTCTTTGTCCTTTAGCTCTACTGGTGATGTGATGGTTTCCAAGAATATGATCAGTCAAGTAGCTAGCACTACGGCAATATCAGGAAAACACGAATATAATTTGTTTAAACTTTGCTGTAACACAACTTAAAAAAATACTTTATTTTTTTTTTAGTATACTTAACTCGGGCAAAGTCATTTATTTTTTTCTGGATTTTGATTTGATTGCAAAATGGTCCAGATTGTCATTAATTACTAGTACTTTGAAGAAATTCTTGAATCCAAATGGACTTATTGAATACATCTCATCACACAATTAATGAAGGCAAATTCGCACTGCAGAGCATGAAAGCAGGAATTTTAGAAAGATAGCTAGTCTAACATTTAAACAAAACGACTATATATCGTTTGTCATGAGTATTTTTAAATGATATCTAGGTACTTTTAATCAAATCTATTTATAGATGTGGTAGGAGAGTACATGATATTTAAATATTTAAAATGTTCATCAACTTAATTGATTAATAGTGTATCATTGAAAACAATACTAAATCATACTATCTGCTGAAATTTGTTTAACAGCACAACTTACATACCAACACCACTGATGGTTTTGACGAAGCTAATACGGATTCCGATTGACACTTTGCAAGATAACTTAGTGAGAATGCATTATGAACATACAAAAATACACTAACAAAACATGTTCAAGTTTGTATGAATTAATTAAAATATGTCCATGACGGAAGATGATTACGATATAAGATTTTCATGTTTTCCTTTCTCGCGGTCATCGTACGTTCAAAAAAAGGCATCATACATAAACACAAACTGTATCAGAAAAAAATGCATAAATATGAAGAAGTATACTATCAATAAATGAAATATGTTTAAAAAATAATTACCGAAAATGAAAGCAAACACGTATATATTAAAAAAAAAGGTGCATTGTCTCTGCGCCTGTTCGGTACCATAAGGTAACATTTAAAATATGTTTCGTTCTATTTAAATAAGTTCATAATGACGCAGTTTGAAATGTAAACATACAGCCTCTGACCTTTGTTAGTCTTGTATTATTTTAATTTTAGTTTCTTGTTTACAATTTGGAAATTAGTATGGCGTTCATCATCACTGAACTAGTATATATTTGTTTAGGGGGCCAGCTGAAGGACGCCTCCGGGTGCGGAAATTTCCCGCTACATTGAAGACCTGTTGGTGACCTACTGCTGTTGTTTTTTCTATGGTCGGGTTGTTGTCTCTTTGACACATTCCCCATTTCCATTATCAATTTTATAGTATACTATTGAAACGCATTACTTCAATGATTTTGATAAAAGTAATTTAAACCAGATATCCCTATCTAGAATATTGTTTAGTCGTTATTTTCCTATAGCCAACTTATTACTATTTCTTTTCCTTTCAGCTGAATAATTGTATGGTATGTTCATATCTACCTAGTATTTCTGTTCAGTGGCAAAGGCTTTTGTTACTAATTTTCAATTATACTTATAGTTACAGCAATCCATTGCAAAATTTTACTTTTTGAATATAAATCTATTAGTTACACATTAATAAATTGTTTAACAGTGAAATCTTCATGATCAAAACTGAAAACAATTCATACTAGAATTGAAATACTTATAACAGATGTTGAAAACAAAGAATAAACGACTTTCTGTTTTCATCTACGCAAAACAAACACTTGATATACAATTTATTATGCGTCTAACGTAAATACAAAAATTTAATCCTGATATCTATGATGAGTTTATTTATAGCATTTAATTTATAAATCTTTTTCAACTCAATAATGTATAAAATTATTCATCTAATTTTACCAACACTTCTAGAAGCCGTACACGTCTAAAGCATTCAGATTTCAGCTGACATCTTTTATTTGCAAAATTGAAATATAACTGTAAAACAAAAGAAATAAAATTTTATTAACGACGCGATATGGTATCAACTACGAGATACATAAACTGTTTGAAAGTGTGGACTCGAAGTCTCGAATATAATAATATCTGATTGCTGTTATTTTCAGTACTTTAACTGTGTAACATATGATGTTGTCACACTAGTGTTGTCCTGGTACATATTTATTTTTGGATTTAATTGAAAATTGGTTTTTCCAAAGAACATTTAAAATCCATCAATGCATGTTGTAGTTGTACAAATGATCCGTAGAATGGAATTTAATATGCTTTTGATGTTTTATTCATGTTAATGTAGCACGGATTTGAATCAAATGTTGATATGCCATGTCAGGTTTAAGATTAATAAACTGTCTAAGTGTAACTGGAGTATAATAAATATTTTAAAAAGTCTCATTATTTCAAATAGTGCGAATTAAACTTTAAGAAAACTAATCAGTTTTTGGAAACGAATAACAATAACAAAGAATGCTGCATTGTTTCAATGAATTAAAGTATTTCAATTCTGTCAGTTTTATACCTCGAAGGAATCACCAGCTCAATAGTCAGTTGAGCAATTTCGGCATGATAATGTTTTACATGATTTGCAGTACATGACTCAGAAATTCCGTAGACTATTTGTTCACGATATCCAAAGCAAAGTTACAGAAGTTTTGATATTTTTCATGTTCTTTTTTGTTCTAATTTATTTTCTCTACTAATGAACTGTTTTTTCCAGCATATGCTAAGCCCAGTTCCTAAAACTACTATGATGATATAAGAAAACACGGATACAGTTCAATTGAACATTGGCACTTTAGAAATCATTTTTAAAAAGATCCGTCGTGCAAAGCTCTTATCCATTGTTCTAGTTTAGATTTGATAGCAAAATCTAAAAGATATTCTTTGATCGGTTTAAACTGATTGAATACATCTTATCACAAAACTAATAAAGGCAAGGTTGTACTGCAAGAAAATAGATGCAGGACATTTAAATGATATTTAGTCTAACATTTAGACGAATCTTGTATGTATCGTTTTTCTTAAAATTATTGATAATGAGATCTAGGTATTCAGAATCAAACCTTTATATACAAGATGATGGTCAAATAGGATTATAATTTAATACGCCAGACGCGCGTTTCGTCTACATAAAACCTATCAGTGACGCTCAGATCAACATCTATCATAACAACATCATGCATGACCTTGAGGATCCTTAAGCTAATTAAGATTTAACAAAAATTGGGGGATAGCTGAGTGATTGTGTGTTATGAACATACACAGATACACAAGACATAATCAAACAAACCGGTATTCAGTTCACACATGTTCTAGTTTGAATGATCTAGTTGAAGTATAATGAATAATGCTGATTTCAATAGTTTTAACTTTCTTTTAACTTTTTTGTTTCCTTTCTAAGGATCTTCAAACGTTAGATAAAAACACATTATATTAAGTTATTACATCAAAATCACATTGATACCAGCAACGATTTTTCAATAAGTTGAAATATTGTGAATACATATTTACTGCAGAAATTTAAACAACAAATGACATATATACACAAACCATTCAAAATATTTCTGATTGGATTTAAACTAGTCCATGACGACGCAGTTTGGAATAAAATATAATCTAAACCAGATATCTCGTCCTTGAACATTATTTGGTCGTTTATTTTCTATAGCCAATTTAAACCATTTCTTTTACGTTCAGCTGGAAAATTGTAGTAGATGTCCACTGTATTTCTATTAAGAAATAAATAGTTTTATCACCAATTTTTAGCAATTCATTTCGAATTTTAGCTGTTTGAATAGGAGAACATTTATAGAACACAATTAAATTCTCAAACAAGATGTCAAAAGTTCACATTTCCACTTGATTCATCATAATCAATGTGTAATAAGTAATTCCTTGCTTGATGAAATATTTCTTTGCTGTACAAAACTACTTTTGACGAAATGCTTTTTTCAACGTTACAATTTCAGAAATATTAACTAATGTCTTTTTGAAATACACGAATAGGGTTTTTTTTCACCATGTATTTATATTTTTATTAAAGATTTTCCCCAATAAACCACTCAAGACATGATTTGTTTTCATAATTTGTTATAAAATCATAACGGATTTAGAAAATATGAATCTAGTCGAAATAGGATTCTGAAATGTAATATGATTAAATTATCAAATATATCTACATTTGTTGAAAGAAGACAAATGATACCAAAGGGACATTCTGGTCGATTCACACATTGATGTATGTCTATTTTGGCATAGTTTAAACTGATGAAGCCATACTATTGATTTCGAACAAGTAGTTTGTCTATTGTTTTGGTTGTTTGGTGACCGTACATTGTAAATGAAATACAAGTATTTGTGTTATTTATTGATGTATTTTGCGGGAAGAAATATATAGGTCAGAATTGTTTATTTATGATATAACATAGTACAAATTAGGTAAACCATCATATTTAGTTGTGATTATCAAGGAATATTTGAGTTTAATATACCGCTTGTTCTAAATCAAAGATGCGAAAGACAACACAACTATACAGTCATTAATAATTAACAGTTGAACAAATATATATCAACCAATATTCAGCGCTCTCGAGTGATGAAGAACACAGTCATGAGGTTCATTTATTATATAATTTCATAACAGAATAAAGTTATATATCATAAAATCCTATTAATCAAAATACAGTGAAGATAACTCTCAACAGAGTTATATGTTTCTAAATCAATGGTTTCCTACGTTTTCTCTTGTCAATAGAACACCTTTCAATATCTATAGCTAGCTAGTTTATATCAATTATCCGTCGCCCATCTGGCAAAATAAAATTTGTATTCATACAACTACTATTCAAGAAATGTCTATCAATATTTAGAGAAAACATATACATATTATGCTTTCGTTTTATGTGCTTTAGCTTTCAGTTTGCGATTTGATTATAGGACTTTTTGAATTTTCATCAGAGTTCAGTTATTTTGTGATTTTACTCTTTTCTGTGTATTTGCACCTGCAACGTCAATGAAAAGTACAATCCAGCTATATATTCAAATTTTGAACTCGCTTCGCTTCTGAAGATTTTGCTTTTAACGTTTTTGTTGTGTTTCTGCGATTGTCAGATTATTTTACAATATTTGAAGTAAAAGCAAAAACAAGTATGATCCTTTTTTTATTTGAACAGGAACTTTCAAATTGTAAATCCAGATAAACGCTATCGGGGAAACTTTTTTACATTTTTATTTTTAGCTTTTTGCGAATCAAATTAAGTAATTAAATATCTAGAACTTTAACATACATTTGTACATATTAACTTGTTCGAGATCTAAACGTTTAGAATGTTAATTTTTAAAATATTTCAAGATATTTCTTATTCAAAAAATGTGTTTGTTGTGAATACAATAACAATAATCATAATGTTGTTCTTTTCGGAAATTTATATATATTCATATGTTTAAGAGCAGTTCAAACTGCCATTAATTCTAAACAAAGACCATTTCAATCTTAATTGACCTCAGAATATTCAAACATTACTGTTGTTCGGCATTAGTTAATGAATTCCTGCTCAGTATTTTCTATCGGTTTTTAGAGGATGATAGTTTCGTTCAAAGTCAAAACTCGACACCATTGGATGGTCATCTTCACAAAATCCAATTCCTAACCTTTGATTAACCCAAGAGTTGTTGAATAAGAAGTTACATTTTCAAAGCTACATCGCTTTAAAATGACATTGATTAGTCCTAGAAAAAACGAAAAGTTTCTATTGAGGGATGAGATTGCAGCGAAAGTATTTTCTTACTAGAGGTATACTGTACCAATAATCATTACGTTCAGTATTTTTGTGATTTTACCTTTTAATTAAAATAATTTACTCAAAAGGCATTCAAATACTTTGTTAAGATCACAGATTACATATAACCAACATCCAAACTTATCTTTTGTAGAAACACAAAGAATCAGGTTTAGACAGTTAACAGAATGTAACAAATTGAAAAACGTTTGAACTCAGGATACTGAGGTTCAGTAGTTGTCGTTTGTTGATGTTGTTCATAAATGTTCCTGGTTTCTCGTTTCATATAGAAATGACCGTTAGTTTTTCCGAAAGAATGTTTTGACACTTGTCTAGTAATTTTTGGCCTGCTGTTCAGTGTGAGCCAAGACTCCGCGATGAATACCGTACGTTGACTTATAATGGTTATATTTTATAAATTGTGACTTCGATGGAGAGTTGTCTCATTGGTACTAAAACACACAATCTTATATCTACTAACTATTCAAACTCCATTCGTTGACCATTGTTTGCGTTTCGTTCAGTTTCGTATATTTCAAAAATGCTTATTGGTATTATTTATAGTTACAGTTTTTTTTAATATAATTTTCAATACACAAATTAGAAATTCGTTTCAATCTTTGGTTCCAATATCGTAGGCAAAGCTAGATAAGTATGGCACTTCTTTTTCCGTTCTTGTTGGGCCTGATGTTTACTGGTGAACAGTAAGTTTCCAAGGATATGATCAGCCAAGGCCAGTAGCTTGTACTGTTGTTATATCATGTAAACATTAATACAGTTTGCTGTAATAAATTTCTAGAAATTGTTTTTGAATAAATATTAAATCTCCCTCGTGATTCACTGTTAAGAATTTGTTTTGATTGTACATGGTCCAGATTGTGATTGAATATTTTGAAGAAATTCTTGAATACAAATGAACTTAGTGAATACATTTCATTATAAAATTAATGATAGCAAATTAACACTTCAGAGCATAGAAGCAGGAATTTAAGAAAGATTAATTAGTCTAATATTTAAACAAAACGGCTATATATCGTTATGCATGAGAATTTTTAAAATGATATTTAGGTATTCTCTATCAAACCTATTTAAAGATGTGGTATGAATGCACATAAAAGTCAAGTATTTGAAAATCTTGATCAACTTGAATTGATTTATATCAACAGAGCGCATCATTCAAAACAGTACTAAATGATACTATCTGCTAAAAAAACAACCCAGCACAACTTACACAACAACGCAACTGATAACCATGACGAAGTTGATACAGATTGATACTTAGCGGAACAGCTGAGTTATTATGCATCATGAACATACACAGATTCAATACAAAAACATCCATGGATCACTCATGTTCAAGTTTGCATGAATTAATTGAAATGTCCGTGATGGAAGATGATTATGACATTATATTTTCATGTTTTCCTTTCTCATAGTAATCATACGTTAAAAAAAGGCATCATATATTAAAAAAAATGTAACAGCCAAATTGCATAAATATGAAGAAGTACACTTTCGATAGATGAAATATGTTTAAAAATAATTACCGATATTTTTTTTAAAAGTATGTATTAAAAACAATGAAAAAAGGGTGCATTGTCTAAGCACCTGTTCGGTACCATATGGTAACACTTAAACTATGTTTTGTTCGATCTAAATATGGTCATAATATCTTAGTTTGAAATGTATACGTACAGTCTACTATTGAAAAAAAAACCATTGCTAAAATGAGTTTGAACAAAGTAATATAAACCTGATAACCCTAGCTAGAATATTATTCAGTCGTTTATATTTTATAGCCAACTTATAACTATTTCTTTTAATTTCAGCTGAATAATTGTATGGTGTGTTTATGTCTACCTAGTATTTCTGTTTAGTTGCAAAGGCTTTTATTACTAATTTCAAGTTATACTTAATTATAGCAATCCATTCCTAGAACTTTTACTGTTTGAATATTTTTTTTTTAACTAAACATGATAAAATTGTTTAATAACATGTCATACGTTCACATTTCCACTTAATTCTTCATTATCAATTTCGAATAATTCATTACTTTCTTGGCGATTTTTTCTATGCTGTACAAACACAATTTTGAAGAAATGAATTATTCCACATAACGGTTTTGCCAACTGTTACATATGTAACTAACGTTTTTTTTTAAATATATGAATGGGTTTTTTCACCATTGTTCATCTTTATGTATTTATATTTTTTTCGTGATTTTTCCGGGGTAACATCTCAAGGGTTGATTTTATTTAACATGTTTAATAATTTGATATACATTTTTATTTTAGATCGAATGGTGTTCCTAACTTTAAAATAATTACACAATTTACCATCAAATGAATAATTGAATCAAAAGCAAAATTTATACAAGAGCTTCTCACTCTCAGGTTAATGTAATCACAGAAGAAATACACATTTACATTCCGTTTTATATTTGGTTCATTTTTTATTTCTTTTCAAATTAATTTACGATTACAACTCTTTAAATTTTTAATTTCATGGAATGTGACATTTTCATTGTTTTGAGTCATATTTTTACGTACAATTGAAGGTAGTATATATAAAATAGGATAACAAAAATACGGAACTCCTAAAAAAAATTCAAACTGAAAGTGCCCTGTAAAGTGATGAAACCATAAGTTAAACCACTGTCCTATTCCTTTCTTGGAAATATATTTACTAGCAATGCGTGTATAAGTTGTTTTATAGCTAGCTTTACCTATCAAATGCAGTGGATGCCTTCGAGAAATGTAAAACGACACACATTTGGACCCTGATTCTACTTTATACCAAAAATTCAAATACGTGAACAAAGAAGTACTAGACATTTATAGTATCATAGGTGTCTGGTTCATGAAGACTGGTTTTCATATTTAGTGAAATCTTAATGATCCAAACCGATAGCGAAAAAATAAACGAATTTCCTTTTTCATCTACGCAAAACAAACACTAGATAAAATTTTTCTTGTGTTCCAATAAGAGAAATGTAGTTTAATAGCACTTAACTTATAAATCTTTTTCAACCTCTATACTGTATAAACTTATTACTCTAATATTATCAACACTTCTAGAATCCTTACACCTTCATAGCATTTGATTTTAGTTGACAACTTTTACTTGCAAAATTAAAACATTACTTTAAAAAAAAAGGAATATCATTGTATTAACGATGCTATATTGTATCAACTAGGAGATACATAACTTGTTTGAAAGTGCGTTCAATATACTTTTGTTTAATAAGATATTTGGAAATTTGCATTGAATAACCAAGTGGCATAACCGATTCTTAATATCAATTATTTGTTGCTTGTCTTTGTTTGTCAGGTTCGATATAAATATTTGCCAAAAACAATATAAAGCACACAGGCACGTTTTATATGCGAAACACAAAGTAAAAATAACATGCTAGGATTTATTTATTGAACGTTGTCACCGTCAATATGCTGCATATTTATTATTTAGTAAGTCTGTTTTATTTTATGATAATATCCATGCTTTTATAGTGTTAATACTCAATGTGAAAATGCTTATCGAATATCCAATAACGACACCACCACATCCTATATTTGACTGTCCTATATCATGGTCTCTAAACATAAGACTCATTTTCCTGACAATTTAGATTGACAGATATTCTTTCCATCTTATCTTTATTTCGTCAGCCAGTGTTATAAACAATAGTGTGTTACACAGTCCTCTATCAAATATATAAACCTCCCTTTTTTATTTAATTTTACATACCAGATTAGACTGACAACGTGGTGTGTATTTCCATGAGCGACACAACATGTCCTACAATAATGTGTTACACAGTCCTCTACTGCAGAAATATCAAATATGTAAACTTCCCTTTTTTATCTAATTTTACATACCAGATTAGACTGACAACGTGGTGTGTATTTACACGAGCGACACACCAAGTCCTACAAAAGTGTGTTACACAGTTCTCTGCTGCAGTAATATCAAATATGTAAACCTCCCTTTTTTATCTAATTTTACATACCAGATTAGACTGACAACGTGGTGTGTATTTACACGAGCGACACACCATGTCCTACAATAGTGTGTTACACAGTCCTCTACTGCAGAAATATCAAATATGTAAACCTCCCTTTTTTTATCTAATTTTACATACCAGATTAGACTGACAACGTGGTGTGTATTTACATGAGCGACACACCATGTCCTACAATAATATGAAAAATGATCTACTTACTCTTTCGTCGCTTCTGTGATTAACACCTGTCTTTGTTTTGCTAAGGTTCTATGGTTTTTGAGGAGGGGCTTTTTGTAAACTGTTATTTGTTGCATGATCGCTTTTCTTTTTTGAGTGGCCTTGCATGTTATTTTTTCAGTTAGTGAGTTTAGTGTCCCTTTTCTACTATTTGAATTTGATATGCCGAGCTGTTCTTACGACGATTACTTGTTAAAAGTACGTATTAATTCAACGGATAGAAACAAGTAGTTAGCGTACTATGTACTTTCATTATAAATCATTTTGCCCGAGTTCTTTATGAAGATAATGATTGAGAAAAATATAAAAATTAGGTTTGTGAAATTTAAGGTGTACATGTTTTCCGACATTCATGGCAGCAGGTGTCATGAAAACATCCGATTTGTTCTTCATCTATCATTTGCCTAACTAATTGGTTCCGCAATAACACGAATAACAATTGAAATAGCCGTAGTTTGGATAGACGAAAAAAAAAATTAACAGTACAAAACGTTTGAAATAGTAGCGGTTCCTATATCGAGAATAAAAGAGTCGTGTCAAATGACATTTTTTTAATATCTGTTGTAATGTTTTGCTGTGGGGTTGTCAGTTTTCTTTTTTGGCTTATGAGTTGGTGTATTCTGTCTTCGATTTTCATAATATAATAGATGAAGGCATTTTGTTTATTTCGATCTTTGTATAGTCCTTTTTTTATCATTGTTTCACCGTGACATTTAAAATTACGTTTCACAAATGATATCAGATATGTTCCTTACGTCGTCACTACAATCCCCTTCCCTTTTATGCATGTGACCTCTCGAATTAGACTGTTTATCGGATTTGTTATCACATAAGCAATACGACAGGTGCCACCTGTGGAGCAGGATCTGCTTACCATTCCTGAGCACCTGAGACCCACCTAGTTTTTGGTGGGGTTCGTGTTGCTTATTTTTTAGTTTCTATATGTTGTGTCATGTGTACTATTGTTTGTCTTTTTGTCGATTTCATTTTTAGCCATGGCGTTGTCAATTTATTTTCGATTTATGAGTTTGACTGTGCCTCTTGTATCTTTCGTCCTTTTTTTTAAATACATTTATCTGTGTTATTTATTGATTTATACTGCGGGGAGTAAAATACAAGGAAGAAGGATTTACTTTTGATATAATACTGTAATTATTATATCAACTATCATGTTTATATGAAATGTTTAAGCATTAGTTAAGTTTTATATATATGCCGCTTGTTCTGAAAGATATGACGGAGAACAAAAACACACAATTATCTATAAATAACATTTGAACTAAGACATTAGCACAAGCTCCGTGCCTTAAGCGATGGCATATAATGACTATTGTATTATTTGAAATCACAATGGAATGGAGTTATATATCATAAAATCCTATTCATTAAAATAACTCAAAGCAGATTCTAACAGAGATGTGTGGTTCAAAATTAATGTTTTCTTACATTAACTTTTGTAACTGGAAGGACTTTCAATTTTCTTACTAGTTTATATTAATTATCTGTTCCCCATCTGGCAAAATAGAATTTGTATTCACACATCTAGTAATCAATAAATGTCTGTCAATAATTAGAACATTAATAGTTAGTCAATGGTACCAAGATTATAATTCAGAACGCCAGACGCATTTTTTGTCTACATAAGACTCATCAGTGACGCTCATATCAAAATATTTTTTAAGCCAAACAAGTACAAAGTTGAATATATAGTAGAGGTGCAACGTCAATGTAACATAACATCCAGCTTTTATAAACCATTTTGGTCGCTTACGTTTGAAAATTGCTTATTGTCAGTTGTGTTTTGAAATTTAGTTAAGCTGTGCTCCGTAATAATTTCTCCTCTCAAGTTGTATTGTGTTAGTTCTTTTAACAGATTGTTTTTATATGGTACCAAAAATAATACAAAACAACACTTTATAACTTGAATGCACCTAAAGACCTTTCTAGATTTACCTTTACCAAAAACGAGCAAAGTGAAATATTTAAAATCCAAAGATGTATAAGACCCGAAATAGTTGGAGGGATACATGATTGACTGGCTATTTCAATGATTTTAGAAGGAAGTAATTAATGTCGAAGATAACAATATATGATTGCTGTGATATTCATTACTTTCACTTTGTAACATATGATGTTGTCACTCTAGTATTATCATGGAACATATAGTTTTAGATACGAATGCATATTGGTTTCTCCAAAGAACATTTAAAATATATTAATGCATGTTGCAGTTGTACAATTGATCCGTAGAATGGAATTTAATATGATTTTTATGTTTTATTTATGTTATTGGAGTACGGATTTGAATCAAATGTTGATATGCCATGTCAGATTTAAGATTACATGACTATCATGCTGTAACAAGAGTATAATAAATTCTTCAAACAAACTCGTTATTACAAACTGAACGATTAAACTTATCGAAAAGTAATCAGTTTTTGAAACAAATTTCAATAACTATACTGCGTTATATCAATGAAATGACGTACTGTCAGATAAATACCCCCAGGGAATGAACAGCTCACAAGTCAGTGCAGCGATATTGCCATTATTATACATGCAGCAACATGTTTTTCCTACTTTGGCAAATCGTTAGAATCTTTGGTTCCAATATCACAAGGCAAATTTGGAGAAGTATGGCGATTCTTTATTGTGTGCTTTATATGTCCTTTATTGAAGTGAAGCTTAGGTTGTACTTCGCTTTAACAATCGATTTGCCCATGTTACTTTTGAAGATTGACTGAGAAAACATGACAATTAGGTTCATTAAATATATGTTGTTTTTTTATTGTGACATTACTTGGCATCAGGTGGCTTGAATTTTTTTTTGTCGTCTATCATTTGCCATTCTAATTGAAATAGCCGTTTTTCGGATAGATACACATGGAAAAAAAGCTAAGCAAAACTTCCGGAATAATAGTATTTCTAACGTAAAAAAAAACAGTAATGTAATAAGATATTTTTTACAATTCTGCTTAGTTTTAACATGGAAGAGCTGTTAAGTAAGATTTTAATACTCTTCCTCATTGAATATAGGTTACATGTGAAGGTGCATGCTTTCATCTTGAAAACGAACTATAAACAGATTCTATGCGAATAATAAGATACGCTCGATCTACCTTTCATTTATATAGTAATCGTTAATCATTTCTTTTTATCGGATATGAAAATAGATAATTTTGTCATATATTTTATTCTATTTTTCAGACTTATCTTCTGTGGTAAATTTAGTAATGTTTATACAGTTCGCTTGCAGTAAATTAACATCTGGTCATCCTCCGTAAACACCGTTCAGTAGTTGCTTGCATCTGTAAAAAATCTATAATGCATCAAAATATCTATCACAACTTAATTATCATTATACTATTAACGGGGTTTGTATTTCATTAAAAACACGACGGGTGTCACATGTGGAGCAGGATCTGCGTACCCTTTCCGGTGCACCTACGATCACCCCCAGTTTTTGATGGGGTTCGTGTTGCCTATTCTTTAGTTATAAGTTGCCTATTTTGTACTATAATTTGTCTGTTTGTATTTTTATTTTTTAACCATGGCGTTGTTAGTTTATTTTTTATCTTTAGGTTTGACTGTCCATCTCGTATTGTTCGGCTCTTTTTTAACAGTTCTTATTTACTGCAAAGACAATATCTGAACTCAATTTTCATAACAATAAAACAATGCCTGCAAAAAATTATGAACTCTTTTACCAGACTTACCAGACCTGGACAGTGGTGTAACACAACATCAAACTATAAAGATAGGCTGTTATTGAAAAATATTTCCCAAGCATGAAATAGTATTCGTTATCATTGAACGATAGTTCAAAATGAATTACGAAAAATGCATACATTATTTTTTTCGAATAAATCGCTTAGCATGTTGTAATTTATTTTAAACACATTATTTGTCATGTATTGCACATTTATATTTGATTGTATAAATTAACGAATCATTAATGTGTAAAAAGTTTGACAAAAGAAAACTGCTTGTTCACAGTGTGGAACATGGTGTTTGATTTACTATTTTTTTAGTATTGGTAAACCACTTGTTTTCGTTGTTGTCAATATCACGTCCCCCATCAACAAATTATCATTTTTGATAATACTCCTCCGAAACAAAGCAAGGGGCATGCTATAAGATCAGCTAGAAGGAACATAATAGATTAACTCTAAATGCAGGAAAAAATGAAAAGAAAAATGTTGTCTATTTTCCGCAGTCGGAGAAAATCATATTAACACTTATAATTTTTTTGTCAATTTATATATTGATTAATGTTTAAGTGTTTAATTCTTATTTTTTCTAATGCTGCCCCGGCGTTGTTGGTTTGTCTTCTCGTTATGTCACCGTGACATTACAACTAACATACAATTATTTTTGTTATTTATTAATGTCTTTTGTGGGAATAATAGTTTTCTTATGATATAACATTGTAATTATTATGTTATTATGTAAACTATCATGTTTAGTTGGGATTTATAATATATAGATATAAGAAGATGTAGTTTGAGTGCCAATGAGACCACTCTCCATCCAAGTCATGCTTTGTAAAAGACCATTATAGGTCAAAGTACGGTCTTCCTCAATGAGCTTTGTCTTATACCGCAGTCCCACTAGGCCACGATCGTACTACGATCTGTGAAAAATATGCAAATTTTGATGTTCGTAGTACGATCGTGTAGATCGCAGTAAGGTCGTATCACGGTCGTGTTGAGGTCTTCAAGATCGTGATGAGCGTGGCCAATTTTGAACATGTTCAAAACAATCGTGGTACGGTCGTGGCGAAATCAGGTCGTAGTAGAAGCGTAGTGAGAGCGCACTAAGGTCGTAGTAAGATCGCACAGGTCGCTGTACCATCGTAGTGAGAGCGTACCGAAAGCGTGATTATATTCGGAGAGACTGCACTACGATCAAACAGCGACGTCATTACGACCTCACTACGACCATCACGTTCTCACCGCGACCTAACTACGCTATACCACGTTTACACCACGCTGTTCAAGACTATAGAACGATTCTAGCACGCCCTTACCATCCTCATCACGCTCTTCATACGACCAGACTACGTTCATAATACCCCAGTCCCACTAGGCCACGATCGCACTACGATCTGTGAAAAAAATGAAAATTTTGATGTTCGTGGTACGATTTTGTAGGTCGCAGTAAGGTCGCACCACGGTCGTGGTGAGGTCTTCAAGATCGTGAAGAGCGTGGCCAACTTTGAACATGTTAAAACAATCGTGGTGCGGTCGTGGCGAAATTAGGTCGTAGTAGAAGCGTAGTGAGAGCGCATTAAGATCGTAGTAAGATCGCAAAGGTCGCTGTACAATCGCAACGAGAGCGTAGCGAAAGCGTGATTCTATTCGGAGAGATAGCGCTACGATCTCACAGCGACGTTATCACGACTTTACTACGATCATCACGTTCTCACCGCGACCCAACTACGCTATACCACGTTTACACCACGCTGTTCAAGACTATAGAACGATTCTAGCACGCCCTTACCATCCTCATCACGCTCTTCATACGACCAGACTACGTTCATAATACCCCAGTCCCACTAGGCCACGATCGCACTACGATCTGTGAAATAAATGCAAATTTTGATGTTCGTGGTACGATCTTGTAGGTCGCAGTAAGGTCGCACCACGGTCGTGGTGAGGTCTTCAAGATCGTGAAGAGCGTGGCCAACTTTGAACATGTTAAAACAATCGTGGTGCGGTCGTGGCGAAATTAGGTCGTAGTAGAAGCGTAGTGAGAGCGCACTAAGATCGTAGTAAGATCGCAAAGGTCGCTGTACAATCGTAGCGAAAGCGTGATTCTATTCGGAGAGATTGCGCTACGATCTCACAGCGACGTTATCACGACTTTACAACGGCCATCACGTTCTCACCGCGACCCAACTACGCTTCCATTACGACTTTACAACGCTGTTCACGACCATAGTACGATTCTAGCACGCCCTTGCCGTCCTCATTACGCTCTTCTTACGACCTTACTACGTTTATACTACGACTTTCATTCTTATTGTCAATTTCACATAAAATATATAAAAAAACTCCCTAGATTTTGTTTGTCTGAATGTATTTATCCATTTGCTCTAACGGCTCAACCATGCTTCTCGTTTTTATATAGATTAGACCGTTGGTTTTTCCCGTTTAAATGGTTTAACATTAGTAGTTTTGTGGGCCCTTTATAGCATGCTGTTCGGTATGAGCCAAGGCTCCGTATTGAAGTCCGTACCTTCGCCTATAATGGTTTGCTTTTATAGATTTTTACGTTGATGGAGAATTGTCTCATTGGCACTCATACCAAATCATTCTATATATATATTGACATATCTGTGTCATATCTGCTATCGTTCACTAAAATATCGTCATTTGAGCTTTATGGACTTTACATCAACCCCTACCACCACGCCCACGTGTTCTAGTAGATTTTGGTGGCATGACTGTATTGTTTCCGAGAAATCTCCGTTTTAATCAGAAACAGAAGGAATGGAACTATATTGATATCGAACACGATATTGACAGTATTGCTGAGAACGTAGTAAGATCGCGGTATGAACGTAGTATAATCGTGGTAAGAACGTGCTATAATCGCAGTAAGATTGTGTTGCAATCGGATAACTCGTGGTATGGTCGTAGTGAGAACGTGAAGAGCGTAGAAAAATCTTTATAAGCGTAGTGAGGTCGCAGAATAAGCGCGGTGAGGACGTGGTTTAATCGTAGCGGGATCGTTGTAGAAGCGTAATTAGGACGTAGTAGCATCGTGAAAGCCACGAAAATTAACATTTTCATGCCGCTCATACCGCGACCTCACCACGATCTAAATTTATTTCAGATCGCGGTGAGCGTGGTGCGATCGTGGTCTAGTGGGACTGGGGCTTAATATGACCATCATTCTCATTGTCATTTTCACGTAAAATATATTATATATCTCCAGGTTTTGTGTGTCTGTATGTAGTTCTTGTCCATTTTCTCTAACGGCTCAACCATGCTTCTCGTTTATATAGATAAGACTCGGTTTTCCCGTTTGAATGGTTTTACACTAGTAATTGTTTGGACCCTTTATAGCTTGCTGTTTGGTGTGAGCCAAGGTTCGGTGTGAGTATTGAAGGCCGTACCTTGGCCTATAATGGTTTACTTTTATAAATTGTTACTTTGATGGAGAGTTGTCTCACATTATTTAGAAGATTTTGATGGCATGACTGTTTTTTTTTCCTCGAAAAATCTATGTATTAATCAGAAATAGAAGGAATGGAATTGTTTTAATATGGAACACGATGTTGACGTTATTTACTGATAACGTAGTGAGATCGCGGTATGAACGTAGTATAATCGTGGTAAGAACGTACTATAATCGCAGTAAAAGCGTGGTAAGATCGGATAACTAGTGGTATGGTCGTAGTGAGAACGTGATGAACGTAGAAAGATCTTGATAAGCGTAGTGAGTTCGTAGAATAAGCGCGATGAGAACGTGGTATAATCGTAGTGGGATAGTTGTAGAAGCGTAATGAGGACGTAGTAGCATCGTGAAAGCAACAAAAAATACATTTTCATGCCACTCATACCGCGACCTCACCACGATCTGAATTTATGTTAGATTGCGGTGAGCGTAGTGCGATCGTGGTCTAGTGGGACTGGGGCTTTACACTGAACAAGCAAGCTTTGAAAGGCACAACACATTAGTAGTGTAAAACAATTCAAACGGGATTACAAACGATCTAATCTTTATAAAAAACGAGAAACGAAAAACAGTTATGAAAATAACAACGTACACTCATTGGTAAATACCATTTAGACTAGGAAATTTCAGATCTGGGCCTACAAGCGATGACTTACTTATGAGGTTTATTTTATTATTTGATATTATAATGGAATAAAGTTATATGTCCTATAATCCTATTTCTTTAAATCACTCAAAGCAATTTCTAACAGAGTTTTATGATTTCAAATCAATGTTTTTTCACGTTTTCTTTTGAAAATAGAAGGCCTTTCAACGATCTTATTAGTTTAGATTAATTATCTGTTGCCAATCTGGCAAAATAAAAATTTGTATTCATACAACTAATAACCAAGAAATTTCATTCATAATTAGAACCTAAAAGTATCATTAAGTTGCAACGTAAAAATAGCATAATGGTCATCTTTAATAAACCCTTTTGGTTAGTTTGAAAATTGCTTATTGTAAGTTTTGTTTTGAAATTTATATAAGCCCTGCTCCATAACATTGTGTCCTCTACTTTCTTGCTGTGTTAGTTCTCATTGGCTGATTTTTTTAAAAAGGGACCACACCATTATAATAAACAACACTTTATAAATTGAATGCCCCCAAAGACCTTTTTAGATTAGCCTTCACCAGGGACGACCACATCCAAATATTCTAGAATCCAAGGATGTAAAAGACCCAAGTTTTACACCCCGAAGGAATCACTTGCTCAAGAGTCAGTGGAGCGATATTAGCATGATAATTTTTTGTATGATTTGGTGTACATAACTTAACATTTCCGTAAACCATTTGGTCACGATATTCCAAAGTTACATAAGTTTTGCTATTTTTTATGTTCTATCTTTATCCTTGTTTCTTTGCTCTGCTGGTGAACTGGTTTCCGAGAATATAATTATAGTACTTAAAATACTTCGACAATTTTCATTGCCATTTCAGAAATCATTTTGAAATAAATATTATATCTCCCTCTGCAACGCTCTGATCCATTGTTTGGATTTAGATTTGATAGCAAAATCTTCAAGATTATGATTGAATATTTTGTGATATTCTTTAAACAGTTTCGACTGATTGAATAAATCCTACCACAAAAGTAATGAAGGCCATGTTGTACTGCAGGAAAATGGAAGCATGAACTTTAAATGATATTTAGTCTAACATTTAGACGAAACGTGTATGCATCGTTTTTCTTGAGATTTTTAATAATGTGATCTAGGTATTCAGAAACAAACATATGTATTCAAGATGTTGAATAAACATTTGAAAATGTTGATAACATAGTGCATCATTCAAACGGTATTAAATCATACTATTTGCAGAACAAATATCAAAAGCACAACTGACATAACAACGTCATTACTGACCTTGATGAAACTTAAAATAATTAAATTGAAACTTTTTGGGATAACTGAGAGATTTTGTGTTATGAACATACACATATGCAATAAACACACACACAAATAAACCGTGTTTAGTTCACACATGTTCAAGTTTGTATAAAGTAATGGAAGTATGATGAATACTGCTGATGTCAATATTTAATTTTCTGGTTTTCTGTCAAATGAACTTCAAACGTTAAATAAAAAGGTATCTTATTAAGTTACTACAGCAAAAGCGCATTGCTATTAGCAACGAATTTTCAAAAAATGAAATATAAGTTAAAATATTTTTTCTCAGAAATAAAACAGTCAAAAAAACAAACTCATCACAGATAACTGGATCAAAATTTCATATATACGCCAGACGCGTGTTTCGTCTACAAAAGACTCATCAATGACGCTCGAATCAAACAATGTTTAAAAGGCCCAAAATGTACGAAGTTGAAGAGCATTGAGGACCAAAAATTCCTAAAAGTTTTGCCAAATACAGCTTAGGTAATCTTATAATATAACTTATATACAAAAAAAATCAAAATCTTTTTTGTTGGATTTACACAAGTCCATGACGAAACAGTTTAAAATATAAATATAAAGTTTACTATCGAAAAGATCGTCAGATTTGTGTATAAACTATACATCAATCGAACATCTATTTTTCAGGGAAGCGGTATTTTGAGATAAACAGTGCTTAAAGGACTGAACAAATGAATAATTCAGTCATGTACATTTTCTAACTAATATTAAGGGGGTAGACTTTAGTTCAGGGAGATAACTCTTTAAATCAATTATGCGTTTGTAAAAGTCAAGTTTCTGTAATGAATTTTAAGCATTTACCTGAAACAGATTGGAAATAATCTATGTATCCAAGAAGCTTAAAACATATTTATAAAAATGGCTGACGCAAACGTACTGATTATTTTAAGAGTTATTTCTCTTCACCTAGGTCTACCTCCTTAAGACGTATCTACTGTGGTAAATTCAGTAATTGTTAGACAATTCGCTTGCAGTCCATTAATATCTGTCCAACCTCGGTTCCCACTGTTGAATAGTTGTTTGTATCTGTACAAAAACAAGAACATATATTTTTGTCTAGAATGAAACTTAACATTCCGTAGCACCTATGATCACCAAACTTAACATTCCGTAGCACCTATGATCACCAAACTTAACATTCCGTAGCACCTATGATCACCAAACTTAACATTCCGTAGTACCTATGATCACCAAATTTAACATTCCGTAGCACCTATGATCACCAAACTTAACATTCCGTAGCACCTATGATCACCAAACTTAACATTCCGTAGCACCTATGATCACCAAACTTAACATGCTGTAGTACCTATGATCACCAAACTTAACATTCCGTAGCACCTATGATCACCACCAGTTTTATGTGACGTTCGTTTTGCTCAATCTTTTTAATGTTGTGTTTTGTGTACTATTATTTTTTTGTTATCCATGGCGTTGTCAGTTTACTTTCGATTGATCAGTTTACATGTCCCTCTAGTATCTTTCGTTTCGGTTTTCTAACACTATTAAATTAACCACAAGGAATTTATATGCCAAAAAAACTCTTTTACAAGACTTACTAAACTGAGACAGTGGTGTACCAGCTCAAAATAACAACGAACTATCAAGTTCAGTTGCAATTGGCTGATTTTTTTAAATATTTCCGAAACAATAGAGATAGAAATATAAAACAATTAATACCAAAAACTTATAATAAGAGTATTCGGTATTATTGGGTAAAAATAGTTCTTAGCCAATTACTAAAATGCATACAGCATTATATCTAAAAACTCGATGCGCAAATTATTATTTTTTAAAGTACATACAGTGTCGTGTATTGTACCTTTATGTTTGCATGTATCAATTAATAAATTCTTACCAGTTAATAGTTTTCTAAACAAATGTAGTGTCGAACAACGTGTCTATTTTACTTTCTTACTATTGGTGAGACTGTTTGTTTTTGATGAAACTCCGAAACAATACAAGGGAAATGTCTAAGTTCAAAGATGAATGATATAGATTAGCTCTCAATTTAGAAAAAAAAATGAAAGCTTTCTTTTATCTTCCTGCTAAAGTCGGTTGGTATTATAAAGTTAAAAGAAGATGTGGTATGAGTGTCAATGAGAAAACTCTCCATCCAAGTCTCAATTTTTTAGAGTAAAGTTATGTGTATTTTGTGTTTTGTTGAGAGGCTTTTATACCTTTTCCAAGGCTCCGTAGTGAGGACCATACTTTAACCTAAATGGTTTACTTTTATAAATTGTGACTTTGATGGAAAGTTGTCTTATTGGCATTCAAACTATATCTTCTTATATCTATATATGAGGTTAATCTCATTATCTGAATTTATAATTGAATGAAGTTGTGTATCATATATATCCTACAATTCTATTTATCTAGTTATCAAAATTCAGTCAGAGTAACTTGTAACTGAGTTGTATGTTTCTTAATCAATGTTTCCTACGTTTTCTTTTGTCAACAGAACGCCTTTCAATTATCTTTCTAATTTAGATTATTTATTCGTTGCCCATCTGACAAAATAAAATTCATAGAACTGATAATCAAGAAATGTCTATCAATAATAAGTAAAGATATATAGAGTAAAAGTTATATATATGTGCACCTGCAATGCCAAAGTACCGCACAATCCTGCTATACATTCACCATTGGGTCATAACATATAATTGCATTTTTTCGCCATGATTATGTAAACACGATTTCTATCAAGTTCTGTTTTATCTACCTTAGAAATTTATGGTGGAAACGTGTGTCGTCATGCATGTTACTACTCTGTTTTGAAACGAATGTTAATTTCCGAATGACACAAGATTGTTGTTAGCCAATCACAATAACGAGTTATAATGAAACATTCATACAATGTAATTATTCAAATTTTAAACTCGATTCGAATCTTAAGATTTTGCTCTTAACGTTTGTATTGTGTTTCACCGATTGTCGGATTGTTTTCATTCTAAAGGATATAAAATATAAAACAAAACACGTACTTTTTTTTTATTTCAATAGGAACTCTCAAATTGAAAATTCAGATCAACATTCTTAGATTTGTGAAATACCATATATTTATGGTACCCTGGTTAACACAAACAACTATACTAAAATTCTTTCCGCACTAGCGAGCGATTAAAACATCTATCAAAATTGATGCTTATCACCATCTCAATGTATATGAAAACGGGCAGTTCTTCAAATGCCATTTTACTGAAACAAATTACGTGACTGTGTAGTATTGTAAAATTGAGATTTGAAATGGGGAATGTGTCAAAGAGACAACAACCCGACCATAGAAAAGACAACATCAGAAGGTCACCAACAGGTCTTCAATGCAGCGAGAAATTCCCGCACCCGGAGGCGTCCTTCAGCTCGCCCCTAAACAAATGTATATACAAGTTCAGTGATAATGAACGCCATACTAAAACACACTTTTTCTAAATCGCTATCTAACACGTTTCAAAATTAGAATGTTAATTTTAAGACAAACATTTGCTTGTTGTGAATCCAAGAATGATTATCATTGTTTTCATCTTTTCAGACAATTATGCACATTCATGTTCAACAGCAGTTCAAACTTGATTACAGTCTGCACAAAGACCATACCAATCGTTATTGACCCCAGAATATCAAAAAAAATACTGATTTTTTGGCATTAAATAATGAATTCCTGCTCAGTATATTCCTTTCGGATCAGAGCTGAATGACAGTTGCGTCCAAAGTCAAATCTCGTCATCACTGGATGGTCATCTTTACCAAATCCAATTCCTAACCTTTTATAAACAACATAATGATGAGATTAATAAGAATATACATTATTTTGCAAAGCTATACATTTTGAAATGACATTGATAAATCCTAGCAAAACGAAAAGTATCTATTCAGGAAAGAGATTGCAATGGTCATGATGGAAATGTTTTTACTAGAGAAAAAAAAACAATCATTTAATTAACATTGATTTATACTCATAAGGCTATGTTAAGGTCATATATAACATGTTACCTACATCACAACAGGTCCTTTGTAGAGTAGGCCAGACATAACAAAGTGAAATCTGAAAAAAAGTTTAGACAGTTTACATAATGATACACATGGAAAAACGTAGGAACTAAGAGCTAAATGTTCAAACTCGAAAAAAAAAGTTGATAGTATATTATTGTTTGCTTTTCGTTCGGTGTCGTATATTTGATGAATTTTAAGAACAAGAAATATTAAAAAAAAAATAAAGAATGTTCTGTCACTAAGATCTTCGTGAAGGTAAACTTTGACTACCATTGGAACATGTGGAACATGAAGCAATTTTTGCATTGTAACCGGTCCCTTATAACTACCCTAAAGAGTTATCGCATGGGTGAATTGAGTCTCCTGTTTTTAATAATGTGACAGTGTATAACTTGTTTGTTTTTGTCTTCCAAGTTTTTCGTCAAGTTAATTAAATGGAGAAAAGAAATGGTGAATTTGTCAAAGAGACAACAACCCAACCATAGAGCAGAAAACAGCCGAATGCCACTAATGGGTCATCTATGCAGTGAGAAACTCCCGCACCGGAGGCATACTTAAGCTGGCCCTAAACAAATATGTATGCTAGTTCAGTGATAATGGACGTCATACTTAAATCCGAATTATATACAAGAAACTAAAATTAAAAATCATACAAGACCAAAGGCCAGAAGCTCCTGACTTGGGACAGGCGCATAAAATACGGCGGGTTAAACGTGTTTTTTTTAGATCTAAACCATCCCACCAAACCCTAAGAGAATGTAGAAAAAACAAACGCACAGCAATACGCACAGTAAAACTCGGTTTAGGAGAAGTCCGTGTCTGATGTCAGAATAGGTAACAAAAGAAAATCAACAAAACGACAATAACACATAAATAACAGAAGACTCCTAGCAGTTACTGACATGCCAGCTCCAGACCTCAATTAAGCTGGATGAAAGATTATGTTTTCAACCTATTATGAATATTAAGGACAATCCCTCCTGTTAGGGGTTTAGTATTATACCATCATAAAATATACGAGAAGAACATAACCCGTGTCATGAGACTTGTTTATACATACGGAATAGTCTGTACATTAAGAATAGCACAGTTGTTCCCAATTCGTAAGATGCGATTGACCTATTATTTTTGCCATTTAATAAGGGACATTCACATTTGAATTTTCCTTTGAGTTCTTTTTGATCTTTATTAGACATTGCATGATAACAAAAAGTAAGATGCAAAAGTAGAAATTGTACTGGTATAGGTCCTCCAACAAATGTTTTGTTTTGTTCATTTTTACATACACCTTCCCTCTCAGCGAGCAATTATTGTATTACATTGCAGACTGCTGTCTAAAGTACTTTATTATTTCAGCATTGAAGACAAGCCATTAACTTCTCGAAGAATCAATTAGTAATCTTTTAAAGGTAGACGTGAAAAAGGCAACTGTTTTTTCGCAGTAATCTTAAAATAGAGGTACAGTCAGTACAAGTTGTTGTTGCAAGGTACTCTAGAATTAATGCATTATGTAATTTTCTTGTGAGCAAACACGGACATTACATAACGAAAATGGCTTCGTTCTTTCATTAATTGTTTAATATAGTTATGGATCTGTCTATAACATACTTGATATTCAACAAGTAAGCCTAGACATACTTTAAAGTGAAGAAAGTATATTTTTTATTGTTCATTGTTTTTGATTGACAAGAATGTTTCAACCAAACAATATCAACTGCATCATATGAAATGACAACGGCTGCTTTAGTAAGGGAATATTCTTTTACTGGTTTGAAGTTCAATAATGTGAGTCTCGTGGTACTAAAAGGGAAGATTGTAATTTTTACAACAAAATTGATTCAACCCCGCTATTTGTTTAATTGAAGGCTGTTAATATCCAACAGAATATTAAATGCATTTGCAGGACTCGAACATAATATTGGGATACGAATTCAATCAATTATGAACAATTACTTAGGCTATAAGTATACGTTAAAAGCAGATATTTTGACGTGCAGCCTCATTGAAGACATCGCAGCCTACCTGGACAAAAACATTCCTTACCCCGAACAGTCTCTGTTTTAAGATATAAGTGCCGCGAGAATCAGCAAATACTAATAAATGTTCTTTAGTATGACGGTTTGGTGATGATATCCACGCCTATTCAATGCTACCTCATCATCATAGGTTGTTTATGTCACATGTGATGGTAGTGCCGATGCTTGTATAAGACTACTGATTTTTTGGTGATGAATCAAATGTTTGAATAAAAAAAGTAATGCTTGCACTGTTGATTGGTTCAGAAAAAGAAATATTATTACTCTGGCGATTGACACCAGTAACTGTACACCAATATCGCTTTCGATTATCATGATTGTTTTGTATGATCTAAGTACTATTCTATTTTGCCATGATTTGTCGATTATATCAGAAAACCAAGTTTATAAGATTAACGCTACATTTTAAATCCGATCAGAACCTAATAGTAGCATTGTACAATAATGTGGTCAAAATCAGTTTTTTAGAATAAATAATTTTGTAGTCACACGCTTTCTTTAAAATAAAATTGAATTATGAGTAATTTCAGATGGTGTAGATATAAGGAATGGTGTATGGTGTAAGTTTAGATGTGTTTGGTGCAAAGGTGTCATGTGTATTGTGTAATGGCACGGTATATATAGTGTACTGGTGTATGGTGTAATTTTGAAGTTTACACCATTTGAGGACTGTAAGAACCAACACAGGTGAAGAAATATTTGATTGTCTGGCTATATCAGTGATTTTAGAAGGAAGTAATCAATGTCAAAAATATACATTCTGATTGCTGTGATTTTCATTAATTTATCTGTGTAACATATGATGTTGTCACACTAGTATTATCCTGGTACATATGTATATTTGTCGATTCTAATGAAAACCGGTTTCTCTAAAGAACATTTAAAATGCATTAAATCATGTTGCAGTTGTACACATGATCCGTAAAATGGAATTTAATATGATTTTGATGTATAATGAGATCTCAGATTTGAATCCAAGTGCTGATATGCCATGTCATGTTTAAGATTAACAAACTGTCAAAATGTAACTAAAGGGTAACAAATATTTTTTAAAAAATTCTCATTATTTCAAACAAAACCATTAAACCTATCGAACAATAATCAGTTTTTGGAAACAAATGAATGTTGCTTAATTTCAATGAATTAAAGTTTTACAAATCAGTCAGTTTTATACCCCGAAGGAATCACCAGTTCAATAGTCATTGAAACAATATTAGGTTGATTAATTTTTATATGATTTGCAGTACATAACTTATAAATTCCGTAGAATATTTGGTCACGATATCACTGGAAAAGTTAAAGAAGTATTGATATTTTGTATGGTCTTTGTTTGTCCTTATATTTTTGCTCTGCTGGTGAACTGGATTCCCAGAACATGATAAGTACATTATACTTCGATCGTATCAAGAAACAGGGATACAGTTTGATTGAACATTGCCATTTTAGGAATCATTTTAAAATGAATATTATATCTCCCTCGTGGAAAGCTTTTATCCATTGTTCGGTGTTAGATCTGATACAAAAAATTTCCAGATTGTGATAGAATATTTTGAGATATTCTTTGGTCAGTTTTGACTGATTGAATACATCTTATCACAAAACAAATGAAGGCAATGTTTTACTTATGGTGAATGGTAGCAGGAAGTTTAAATGACATTTAGTCTAACATTTAGACGAAACTATTATGTATCGTTTTTCTTGAGATTTTTAATAATGAAATCTGGGTATTCAGATTCAAACCTATGTATACAAGATTGTGGTTAAACATTTGAAAATGTTAATCAACTTAAATTGAATATCAATTTATTGCATCATTCAAAACGGTATTACATTATACTATCTAGAGAACATTTTTTTTAATATCAAAAGCATAACTAGCAAAACAACTTCATTGAGGTGACTCAGGTCTATTCAAAGTTTC
Organism: Mytilus edulis; assembly: GCA_019925275.1. Taxonomy (NCBI): domain Eukaryota; kingdom Metazoa; phylum Mollusca; class Bivalvia; order Mytilida; family Mytilidae; genus Mytilus; species Mytilus edulis. Next base: position 52,802,464 of record CM034362.1, read on the forward strand.
TATAAGAAGTGTCATATTTTTTGTTATTTGAATCTTTATAGAGAGTGAATAAATTGGTCGAAAAAAATAGAGGGTCCCGGACCATTTAAGCTCAAAATATTACTAAAAAAGAGGTATGTAAAAGGGACCGTTTTTCAATGAAATGATAGGGACAATAGAGGTGTTGACATATTTTTATCGGAATATCAAAAACACATTCTATGACGCTTGGCCCAAAACTGTAATATAAAAAGCTGAAATATTGCTTTAAAGAATGAGCAATTAAAAAACATAGGTCACCGATAAGGAAAAAAATATATTTGGCATTAAATCTAAAATGATGGCGGGGAAATGGTGAAAATGGGTAAAATGTCATTTTGAGTCTTGCACAGATCCACATAATAACGATAATAATTTATTAGTGACAAAAGTACAATAATTTAACATATTTAATCAATCACAATATTTAAGAAAATAATAGTAAATTTACAACACAAACTTTTCCTGTGCATGGTTATTCGTGCGTGAAATTATGCGCAGTCGAATAGTCCCGAGCCACCTTAATGACCTTGACGAAACTAAAGTTAAATCAGGTGACTGAGTGATTGTGTGTTGTGAAGATACACATATACACTAGACACATATACACATAAACAAATAAAGCGTTTTTCAGTTCACACATTTTCTAGTTTGTATGAACTAGTGGAAGTATGTTGAATTATGCTGATTTCAATACTTTTAACTTTCATTTTTCTTTCTAAGGATTTGCAACCGTTAAATTAAAAGGTATCTTAAGTTGTTACAGCCAATCGCACTAATATGAGCAACGAAAATTCGATAAGTCAAATAGAAGTTGAAATATTTTTTTATAAAATATTTACTTTAGCCGTTAAAACAACCAAATAAGGTTTCAAAATCTATGTTGCTGGATTTAGGCAAATTTATGCAGTTTAAAATATTAAAAACAAATTTGCTATCGGACAGCACTGCTTTCGTAAACAAGAATATCTGATGAGTTTGAAAATAGTAATCTAAACAAGGTATTTCGTTATTCAATATTGTGTATTCGTTAATATTCTAAAGCCAATTTGAACCATTTCTTTTACTTTCATTTGGAAAATTATAGAATCTGTTCATTGTATTTCTATTTAGTGAGAAAGGCTTTTGTTATTAATTTTTAGTCGTACTTAATTACAGAAATTCATCAACTGTTTGAAAAGCAGGACATTAATAGAACACAATAATATTGTTAAACAACATGTCAAAAGTTTACATTTCCACATGATTCGGCATTATCAATTTGCGATAAGTAATTCCGTGCTTGAAGAAATATTTCTTTACTGAAAAAAAAAACAAACTTTATAGCTAACTAAGCGGTATGGGCTTTGCTCATTGTTGAAGGCCGTACAATGATCTATTGTTGTTTAGTTCTGTGTCATTTTGGTCTCTTGTGGACGGTTGTCTGATTGACAATCATACCACATCTCCTTTTTTATATTATACGAAATGTTTTATTCAATGTTACAGTTTAAGAAATTATAACTAATGTCTTTTTTTAATTACACGAATTCAGCATATTTGAACTTTATGTACATATATTTTTATTATTAATTTTTCCCGATAAACTTCGCAAGAGACAATTTGTTTCAATAATTTGTTCTACAATCTTGAAGGATTTAGAAAACATAAATCTAGTTGAAATGGGATTCTTAAATGTAATATGATTATATTATCAAATACAAAATTTAAAGGAAAGCAAAGATTATAGATCACCATTGATCAACTCAGCGAGATTGATATTCTCGCTTGAGCCGGTACGACAGAAGCGAGAAAAGCAATCGAGTTGAGATGACCAATAATAATCTGCTTATCGCTATTTTACTTATGACGACGTTGTAAATTTCATGTCAATTTCATTAGCAACGCTACGTGTTTCCTTAGTTTCTGGCGAAAATTCGCCATCTCATGCGAGTAGAATGATATGAAAAATTATCACAAAAAAAATTAAAGGAAAAATGCACAAATTAGCGATAAACAAGTTTATCACACACATTGTCACTACACGAAATCCCGGATTTATAGAGGTATGCAAATGTTATGTAAATGTATTCAGAGACCGACATTTACATATATTTACAAACCACTGCATTTAGTTTATCTTGTCTTTACATGTTGTAAATATTAATATTTCTTGTGCTATACCCTCCTATGGGCGGTTATGAGAGACCGCGGTTTATAAAATATCTTTACACCTAATCAAACCATTTTGCAGTTAAGAATTTATATATATTTATGACCGTCGCAAAACTTTTGCAAACTTATGTATTTGTATACCTCTGCAAATGGAAATCTTTGTCATGTATTTTTCTATGATGTAAATTTATCCGCAAATGTGTTTCTTTGTCTAGGTAGCAAAGCATCATCATTCAAGTGATTTTATATGGGTTATAAAGTGTAAGGTGCATCTACATTTTCCTGGTATGTAAACCAATTCAAAACGAGAACTTTATAGAGGGGTGTAAAGCATCATTTCCTTTAATCTACAGAGACCTGTCAAATGTATTGTAAAGGAATAATTTTGTTAGTCTTTATTGTCGGCTGAAATGTATGTCAAATCAGAACATATCAAAAGCCTTTGAACATATTCCGAAATGTATGGTAAATACATAGATTTGCAGACAATTTGTTTAACTGAGAAATGTGGTCAAATGATAATATCAATGACATGTGTAAATATATTGGGCATATGTAACTTTAAATACATATGCAAAGAAATGATAAAGAAAGATATTTCAGACAGCTAGAAATGTATGTGTAAATATATTGGGCATATGTAACTTTGAATACATATGCAAAGACATGATAAAGAAAGATATTTTAGACAGCTAGAAATGTATGTGTAAATATATTGGGCATATGTAACTTTGAATACATATGCAAAGAAATGATAAAGAAAGATATTTCAGACAGCTAGAAATGTATGGTAAATAGATATGTTTGCTTTCAATTTGCTACTATATTTGAAAGGTGCAGATTATATTTACAAATATTTCCATAGCATTAGTGGTCAAGCTATGATATGACAAATATAGCTGCTTTGGGATTGGTTTTGGCATATTGGTAATATCATTTATTATACATGTATTTTAATAATTTCTCGAGCTCTGTTTGGTGTACTGCGTAAATTACTTTATCCATCAAAATCTTGTTTCTCGGTAAGTTATGATGGTTCATTCGCATAAAACGATCGTTTCCTTCGAGTATCGCTTTGAAACTTCTGGAATTGCACGAGTCATAATTCACTCTGTTTATAAAACATATAATTTTTTTTTAAGAGACATATACTACAATATGTATTATATATGTTACTGCAGAGACATATATACTATATATATATAAGTACGTCTGAAATTGCGAAAGCAAATTTACAGATCTAACATTGTTGGGTTGATGTTTAAGACGAGTTGTACTATATATATATATATTATGTCTCTGGTTACTGATAGTTATAATACATATATACAAATTAAGCCTGAACAATATTAGATATGCGGCCTCATTATAAATTTAAATCGGTACCATTCGGAAGGTTATCGATCGATTTATCAAGTTTTTATAAAAAGTCCAAGTTTCTGAAATAGAAATATTCCTTCATCGGTAGAATAGTTGTCACATAATATTTGACACAAAACACATCTTGAGAGAATGTTTTTTTAGGAATCGGCTAGTTTGCACACATTATTAAACGTTAAATCTATTGACGAATATTTCAGTTTTGTAATATTTGTTTTCCTTATCCGTTAGTCCAGTCACGAGATGTTGAACTCCGTCTGCTTTATGAAGCTCTCTCTGCAAAAACTTTCTTGTGTGTGAGAATGAAAGTTAAACACTACAAACAAAGAACCAGTGAGTCACGTGTCATAATTGACACACAATTTACCAATGAAATCAAACAAAATTGATAGATAATATCATTCCATCGACGAGATGTCGCCCTTCCTCCGATCAACGGGGTTTATCAGCAGTTAAATGTGACAATTATCACCTTTCATAGAAAGATTTGGTCCGAAAAGATCAATATAAGACCACCGCTAGTATCAATATCCATCAATATAAGGCACAAACAATTATCATTTCTTTATGATTAATAACATCATACATTGTCTTAAAACAATGCTCCCGTTGTCATTTGATTGTGTTGTTTTTAAATACGCAAAAGTAAAATAAGTTATCGAACTATCAGTCATTCGATATCTCATTTATCGCCTATTCCATCCTAAAATTTTACAGCTTCCATATGTACTTTGACAGGAATCGTATATTTTCTGTCATGATCAAATAAGTTTTAATTTTTTAATTTTTTTATTTTTTCTGCAATAATTACTTTGCACACTTTTTAATTGAAATAACATTGAAACAAGAATCGATGTTACAAAGTCATTTTGTTTTAACATAATTCAAGAGAATTGTAAACGACAAATACATATTACAATTACTCTTCAATCTTTTGAATCTCTCTCTGGCAAATTTCAAACAAAAGAAAAGTATATAAAACATCTTTTAGGCTTGGATCAGCATCTCAAAAACCTACAGGTTTACACAACATAAACTATACACACAACACAAAACACAAATGACAGTCACAATACAAGTACATGTAACTTACTCAAACAGAAGGTACAAAAACCTATCTTACAAAAAAAACATGGAAAACATATCTTTAAAAGATATAAGGCAATTGTACCCTGTACAACAAGACGAAGTCTAGACTTATAGTTTTAGCGGAAATGTATATGATTCGTGTTTGAACAAAGCAAGATCTTGCACTTCTTACTTGGACAAATTTTACGCAAAGTCTTAAAATAACTACATGTATCATTTGTCCTTTAACAGTGGAGTCGGAAACATATATAATTGTACTTGCTTTCCATACAGGCGGGAAAAAAGGAAAGAGGGGCAAAATACATAAACTATCGTTATAGTTAAATCGCATTGATAAATGTTTAAAACTCTAAATAAGTTGATATATTAAAGAATATTTTCCAATAAAAAGATAAAACAAAAAAAGTGACAAGCCTCTGTGTCTATGAATATATCAAGGCACATTTCTGATTTTACAATCTTTAACTTGTATCATGCATGCTTTGGTACCTGGCGGATAAAAGTATTCGTCCCATTGGCTATCATACAACATCTTTTTTTACATACAAATCCTCCGTTCACGATGTTGTAATACCTATGCAGGTTGAACTTCAATTTAGAGGTTTATCTATTGAAGTTTTAGTTCTTTGGGTACCAAACGTGACCTTTAGAATTTAATTACTATAATTTTTAATTAGTTAATTACGCAAGTTGCAAATCTGGCAGAATCTATCATAAATTAAAAGTCATTGTAAGGAATGCTACCAAAATATAGTGTGTTCAAATGTAAAAAGAAATGTTAAAGTGAACTGCTTTTACGGAAGCGTATTAGCGCCACACATTTTTATTTTTTTTATTTTTCTTCCTATGTTTGCGTATAACGCAAACCTTTGCGTTATAAACGCAAACCTTTTGCGTTATAACGCAAACTTTGCGTTAAAACGTAAACCTTTGCGTTATAACGCAAACATTTGTTTTATCTTATTTCTTATTTAAGATTCAAAGGAAACAGTAGTTATTAATGGAGGAGGCTGTCTATAATAAAATTTATCACCTTTGTAGTAATTGCAAAGTAAACTGCTGGAATAATTAGATCATATCAATGACTAATAATGAGCAGAATAATATAAGAAGATGTGGTAAGAGTGCCAATGAGAAAACTCTCCATCTAAGTCACTATTCGTAAAAGTAAACCATCATAGGCCGAATTACGGTCTTCAACACGGAGCATTGGCTCACACTAAACAACAAACTATAAAGGTCCCCAAAAACGATATCCAAGTTACTACTAGTATATATATTACAAGGAAAATTGAGTAAATTGAGGTTATACCTAAGAAAAAAATCAACCCTGCTAATATAGCTATAACCGAATATAAATATACTTCCAAAGTAAGCTCCGTTTGAGAACTGTGTAAAGTAGGTTTCATTCAAACAAGCTACCCTTTGGCAATAAATGTATAGAATGAAGATGTTTTATTAATAAAATTATGTTTCTCTATTCAAATTGCTACCCAAGCATCTTAAAAATACTTCATTATATTGAAATGAAAATTCAATGACTTTCTATCAAAGAATCTTGATCATATTCTGAGATTTAAAAAAAATGTTTCCTTATTAATAATTCATTTTAAAGCAGAAAGATCATTTTGTCTATTTGACTTGGAGGTTTCACAATTGTATGACATTATTTTGATCTTTCAATTTAATATGACTATATACTAAACTATATCTATTTTCTTGTTAAATTATATACTTTTCTGATGCACAAATCAGTCTTAATTTATGTATAATTGCACTTCAATTATTCCATTATTCCTATGCATATTTATTAAATGATTTGGCCTTGTATGTATGTTTCTTTTTTTATCTACTAGTAAATCACATCCGAAATGAATGACAGACGGACATATATATATATACAAAACTTAATGAATAATTGAAATAAAGATATTTGCGTTATAACGCAAAGGTTTGCGGCATAACGCAAAGGTTTGTGTTAAAGCGCAAAGGTTTGCGTTATATCACAAAGGTTTGCGTTATAACGCAAACGTAGGAAGAAAAATAAAAAATAAAATGTGTGCGCTAATACGCTTCCGTAGCTTTTTGCAAGAGAAACACACTCATTTCACGATTGTATCTATACTTATAATCAATGCACATAAGTTATGGACTAGTACTGCACCCGTGTTAACTAGCATTGGGGTCGCATGTCATTGTCCAGATACATTTGTACTAGCAATAGTGTTTTTTTATTGTATTTTTTTGTGTGTGTGTTTTTTGTTTTTTGTTTTTTCTTTGAGGGGGGGGGGGGGAGGGGGGCTGTAAAACTATTTAAGTTTGGTGAACCTATGGTCTAGTTTGTTAGGACAACAGTTGTGCGCTCGAAAAAAAAATGCAGTTGCTATTTTCATCAACTAAGATAAATATTGGGATGCCCCTGACCACTATTACAATTTTTCAGTAAAAAAAGAATGTTGACACACATCATATGCTATGAGAATTCAAAGACGATTAAAGTAGATCAAATAAAAATTTACCGAGCGTTCCGAGAAGGATAAAGAGTATTCTAAGGGTTGCAAGCGCAACATGAGTTTAAGGGCTGTCAATCCTTCTAAGATTGCTACTAGATACACTCTTAGCGCAGATAAGAATAATCTTAGCACTAAGATTGTGCCAAAACTAATTTATGACAGACTGAATGCTTCGTTTTTATCAACCAAGTTTCATTAACCATTTTCACAAGAAAAATAAGTTTGAATGTTAACAACACAAAGACAAAAGTACAGCAATAAAAAATGCTACCCAAGACGGCAGAGTAGAGAGGAGACATGCAACAACGCCAGCAGATGAATACCATGAACGAAAAAGTAAAAAATAACCTAAGCCTAAAACTTAATTGTTCTTAAATGAAAGTCATAAAATGAACTATCCAAATATAAATCTTGTTTATTGTAAACAATGATAATCAAACTTAATATGAACGTAACTTTTATTGTAAATCGTGTCTTTTTTGTCATGTAATTTAAATTAATGAGAGAAAATAATATATTCCAAATCTATTTGTTCCTATGAATTACGGCGCTTCTTTCTTTTAAGAGTCATAGGATAAAAGAGGGTCTAGAAAAGGAGGGAGGTGGGTGTTCTTTAATTCTTAATATTATATACGCCATGCATGTTTTCTTTATTCTATACAAATTTTGCACGTTATTCTCTATTCTTTATATTCTAGAAGCCCACTATTCTTTATTCTTAAATTGTTAGCCTATCTTTTTCTTTTCTATTTTTTTTTTTCATTTTCAATGCAGTTTCGTGTTCCCCTGCAAGTGGTCAATTTTTCTTTGTATTCCACAGCTGTGTACTAATATCAAGATAACACGATACTGAATGGCATATCTCCCGGTTTCTAATTTTTTTACACACACTTTTACTTTGAATCGAGTTACATCGGAATGAAACAGATATTTTGTCTAGTGTTGTAGACTATATGTATATAAAGCAATCTATGGAATTGCGAAAATAAGCTCCACATTGGTCAATTATATACTTATAATATAGAATAGAATAGAATATTTTTATTAACCAAATAAGGGCCCCAGGAGGGCATATAGCATACAGACAATATTATTATAAACAATAACATATGCAATACACAGACAATACAAGATATATAACAAGTGTTAACAAAATAATAAAATAAAAGTAGCAATGTATTATTATTCAATGAATACTTTGTTGACATCAGTGACTCAAGTGCACCCGGTAAGTGCATTTTCACTTTGAAAAGACCAACAAGAGGCATTAGTAGTTTGTGGGGAGAAAATATAAAAAAAAAAAAAAAAACAATTTAAGCACTCGCACATTTGACCATGAGGTATACTGCAAATAACAATATACCAACTGTCATCCGGTCAGAAAAAATCTGGTTCAGTTTATTGTCGTCAATTGTCAGGCTGTCTGTTTTCCATATTGTCGCCACTTGTCCATCTGTATTGAGTATATTATGTTACTAAGTTAATTTCTTATTCAATTTATTGGTGTCCATTGTCTGTCTGTCATCCGTCAACAGGAACAAATGACTGTTACGAGTCTCATCACAATGATCAAATTTACTCTTAGTAAAAGTTTTAGAAAAAATTACAACTTAAAAAAAAAAAAAAAAATCGAAAATATTATTGCACTAGTGCAAATAACATTTATTCGCATTAGTGCAATAAGATATATTTTTCTTTAAAAACTTGTATATTGACTGGATAAAACAGAAATTTTGTGTGTAAAATATTTATTACTCGTAAACTCGTGCAATAGGATATACTGCTCGGGCAATATCCACCAATATTAATGCAATAACCCTATATTATTTAATAAAGGATATTTAGAATGACTTATCTGCAGAAAGCACCAAGAGTCGGTGCTTAAAGGGAAGTCCCTACTTGTACTTAATGCAGATGAGTCAAACTCCTAAATTATTTAAAAAATATTTTAAAAACATATATTTAGGATTATAGATTCTGGGTCCAGCCAGCAAGGATCATCAAGGAACGGTGCCAGAGAATTTGAAATTCTTCTTATGATCTGTGCAGTCTTAACAGGGTATCCAAATTCATATTAAAGAGTTATATTGAAATTAGTTATTGTAGATTATGTTGTCCTTCAATTCTTAGTATCTTCTATATATTTATAAAATGCAAATAGTACATTGGGATCCTCATTATTCATTATCCAAATTAATTTGTTATTAATATTTAAATTTTGAAAGTTTGGACATGATTTTAATATATTTTGCATCAATTCCTCTCTTTTTAATAAATGCGTGTCACATTTAAATAAAAAATGAACTTCACCCTCAACCTCACCTGAGGTGCACCTGAGACAAATTCGGTTTTGTCGAAGAGTACCCTGGTATCTACCAGATTCAATTTGCAACTTGTGAGCAGATATTCTTAATCTAGTAATACATTTCCTTTGCTCAAAATGTCGCATTATTGACAAATAATTTTCAAAACCGACGTTGCACTTGAATGTTACATAAGTTCGTAGTTTACCATCTTTATGTGTATCTAGCTGGGTTTTTTTTCACAATGCAGTATAGTATCCCTTAACAATCTGACCACAGTGTAGTTTAAATGTTGAATATTTTTCCGGAAGATGCTTTTCTATGCCTGACATTTTTCCCCTTAAAATATTAATTGATCCATACCAAGAGTTTTTTTTTATATTTTTCAATAGATGGCTTTGTTCTTAACGTAATATCCAGGATTGTATACTGAATCCATGCATCTAAGATGCATGCTTTTTGTATTAGTTGTTATTAGCTTTCAAATAAAAGTGTCAGTAACTGCGAATAGTCTAAGATCTGTACTTAAAGTCTTTTGGTTGTTCGGATGTATAAGTACCCTTCCATGTCCACTCTGTTTTTCTGAGATGTATTCAATTTATATTCATCTGATGAGATAAGTGAACACAACAGGGATCCAGTTTATGCCCAAGGTTAAGGGAGGATTGGCTCCTTTAAACGAGTTTTAACCTCGCCACATTGTGTATGTTCCTGTCCCGAGTCAAGTAGCCTGTAATTCAGTTGTTGTTATGTAACATATTTGTTTTTCGTTCATTATTTCGGACATAAATTAGTTCGTAAATTTTCTCGTTTGAATTGTTTTACATAAATATTATTTCATTTCGGGGCCTTTTTAGCTGACTTTATGCGATACGGGCTTTGCTCATTGATGAAGGCAGTTCAGTGACCTATTGATGTAAATTTCATTGTCATTTGGTCTCTTGTGGAGAGTTGGCGATCAAACCACATCCCCTTATTCATATATATATATATAGAAACACATATGTCATCGTCCTTGATTTTTTTTTATATACATTGCTTCAAAGTAGACCGATACGCTTAGAATTTGGCAGAAAACGTGTGACGTTATACAAATATAGCCTTTGTATGAGGTCGATACAAGGATATATTGACCTGAAAGAAGTATATTGACTGAGGACGAAGTCCGAGGTCGATATACTTCTTTGGGTCAATATATACTGTATTGACCTCATACAAAGCTATATTTGTTATATTATTAATTTCCGACCATGTTTGTATCAAAATCGTCATTTAGGTTTGTTGGATCTTTATAGATATTACATTGTCTCCTTGACAATAACAACATATTAGTTGTTATTTCATTTACTTTTTTTTGACATCTTATGTATTTGAAGATTTTTTTTCGTCAAATAATCGATCACAGATATCATTTGTTTCAAAAGGTTAAACAATATCCTGAAATTCATTACATGACGTCACAAAGTATATCGGTTTTTAGATATTCTAAAAATAACCGTGCAATATGCTTTTTGCCGGTCAATATGCTTTTTGCTATCCGCCGTTTTCTCTCTACCTTGGAAAATATAGTTTAACATGCGAATCAAATTTGATAAAATATACGAATTAATAATATTACGGAATATAGTAATTTGAGGTAAATAATTGATAGATGGTTGCTCAAAGTCCGGTGGCAAATATTTCATGCATTTACACGCGATACAGTGCAATTTGAATTGTTGTGTCTGACAAACACATTTTGTGCAGCAGTCAAGAAAGGTTAAACATTCTGTTAGTTGTGATAATTAAAAAGAAAATCAACATCCTGATACAATCAAAATACAGGATACGTCTGTTTGATGTAAACGGGTGGGTTGTGTGCGTAGTTAGTCGGATCCAGCCATTTAAAAAAGGGGGTCCACAGAGTAAAAGGGGTCCAACTATATGCTCCCATTCAAATGCATTGATCGGCAAAAAAGGTGGGTTCCAACCCCCGGAACCCCCCCCCCCCCCCAACCCTCTCCTTGGATCCGCCACTGATCAGTGCCGACACACTTCTGATGACATTGAGTAAAAACAAAAAGAGACTCAAAGACAAACACCAGTTTTAAAACAAGTATACGACATATACATGAGGATGACAGTAAACCGGATGCATTTTACATTTATTTATGACTTGCTATTTTTTTACCGGATTTCCAGTCCCGTTATTAATTTATTGTTGTACTGCTGACGAGCGGGCGAGCTGATCCAATCGTTTCCGTTCGGTAATCTACGAACCTTTCATCCAAAGGTTTTCAAATTTTAATATGTTGTTACTTATGACAAAATGGAGGTAGATTTCGATATTGGCGATTAACATTTACATCATTCAGCAACAATATTATATAAGTTTGAAATAATTAAATGTCAATCTTGATAAGAAAATGTTTTAAAAATTTGGAGCCTTCAATTGGAACAAATACATGTACTGCATGGGAATATTTCTTGAGATCATTATATCTTTAAATAGGATAAAGTCAAGATTGGAAAACAAAAAGGACAAAGATTTTCTATATCTATTCTGAATTGAATAAATATTTTCATATATAACTGTTTATATATAATCAGATTAATATAATAGAAGGAAGTTTATGGAAATTGATGTATTTTTTCCATTATGCTGGTCATGTTTATTCTTGTTGAAACACGAAATACAGAGATTATATTCAATTTAAAGGTTAAATTATTTGCTTTGCATCGAATTTATTAAATCTGCTATATATGAGAAGCGGAGAAACGAAAATGCTTGTTTTTATATACAAAAAAGATATATTTGTTTTTAAAATTACTTTTTTTTGTATATAATTTCAAACATATTATGCTACTGTTCTAATTTCTTCTTTAATTTTTTAGCACGTAAACTTTTAAATTATTTGCCTTTTTCAAAGTATTAACACATTTTCATGAATACAAACTGCATGTTTAATTATAAAAATAATCCCTATGTCTTTATCTGCCATATTCTTGGCTTGCGTCTACATTGGCATGATTTGTACATGTTTATATTATTAATCTCTTTAGAACGTCTGGATTTTATTATACCCAATTAGCGTTATTAGATCAATTTTGATAATTAACACATACGGTTTTCCTTTTAAGGAACCCTGTAGTGCTAAAAGATGAACCAGTTTCACAGTCGGGAAAATCCATTCATTTACATACAAGTGACATATTTACTACCTATTGAGGGATACTTGATTAATGCTCTTTCTTTATTGTATTATTTGGCATTTTCAATTGTTATCATAATCATTCTGATAAAATACATGTACATGTATATGCATACTCGTGAATTTTCAAATTATACGATCATGCAAAACATTGAAAACACACGCCTTGGCTTAAGTTATATTGAAGAAAAAAAATCAATTCATTTTCTTGATTAAAATAAAAAAGATCACAAATAAGCAGAAACTAAACTAACTTTTTCCACACCAATATTGGTACTTTACTTGGGTTGAGAAAACGTACCGCTTTTATCGATTTGATCATTATTTATTCTGGTTTAGAGTTTATTCTAATAATTATAATGTCATTGAATTACGTCGTCTTTTTTTCATTTTTGAAGTACAAAAAGTAATAAAGTAATGCTGCTTACAATTTAGTGCAGTTTTATTATATTAGTGCAGTTCTCCCTACACCTAAGATTCGTGTAGCATTTACAGCTGGACGTTTACACAAATCAATCCATCAACCCATTCATTATGTGTCTTTAAGCTATAAAAAAAGTATCAATTTACTATTACAATTCGTCGTATAAGTTAAAGTTTCCGTTCTGATACAAACAAGCATATCGTAAACCCTGCTGTAAGGAAAGATAAATACATTTTACAGCATTTGTGTTTTTTTATTATACCAGCAAGATCTTAAAAAATCCTCACTCAAGTTTTAAATAGTTTCCTTGGTTCTGGATTAAAGCTTTGAAGATTTTTTTAACCATTCAAATAGAAAAAAATATCATCGGTCCGACATTTAAAAAGCAACCTGCCATTTTTAATATCATAACTTCAAAAAGTTCTGGTTTGGATTCGGGAAGAACAATATCTACTTAATCAATTCAAATATTTTCACGGTCTCTGAAACCATCAATACGTAAAATTTCTTATAATATATAAGACACTTTCTAATTTTTTGGGAGTTGATAAAATACATTTCTTTACATATATGAACGATATCAACAAACGTTTGCAAATATTACACAAACATTTGACAGCATTTACATTGGTTGTAAATGTTTTATAAACCGTGGTCTCTCAAAACTTTGCATACGTCTGTAAAGATGTGTTGCAAATATCAATATTTATCCAAATAACTACAATACTGGAAAGTATTAGTAAATAGAATACATTTGACAGCATTTACATTGGTTGTAAATGTTTTATAAACCGCGGTCTCTCAAAACTTTGCACACGTGTGTAAAGATATATTGCAAATATCAATATTTATCAAAATAACTACAATACTGGAAAGTATTAGTAAATACAATACATTTCTTTACATACGTGAACGATATCGACAAACGTTTGCAAATGTTACACAAACATTTGACAGCATTTACATTGGTTGTAAATGTTTTATAAACCGCGGTCTCTCAAAACTTTGCATACATCTGTAAAGATATGTTGCAAATATCAATATTTATCAAAATAACTATAATACTGCAAAGTATTAGTAAATAAAATACATTTCTTTACATACATGAACGATATCGACAAACGTTTGCAAATATTACACAAACATTTGACAGCATTTACATTGGTTGTAAATGTTTTATAAACCGCGGTCTCTCAAAACTTTGCGTACGTCTGTAAAGATATGTTGCAAATATCAATATTTATCAAAATAACTATAATACTGTAAAGTATTAGTAAATAAAATACATTTCTTTACATACATGAACGATATCGACAAACGTTTGCAAATATAACACAAACATTTGTCAGCATTTACATTGGTCGTAAATGTTTTATAAACCGCGGTCTCTCAAAACTGCCCACACCTCTGTAAATCAGTTATGCAAATTTTAAACTTTGCATATATCTCCTATCTTGGAAAGTGCATGCAAATCTATGGCATTTCTTTACATATCTTTGGAGAATGACTAAAGCTATGGAAATAAAATAATTATCTTTAGCATATCTTTGACGACCTCCTAAATAATGTCAAAGGAATAATTCATTTACATATACATTAGCAGGTCCGCAAATATATCTTGCAGAAAAGTAGTTACATTTGTCAAACATTTACATGACTGTCCAAATTGTTGTAAATCTGCCTTTTCGTGTAGTGTGTAAAGTTATCGCAAACGAAATTTGTTGGTGAAATGGTTTTCAAAAATATCCTACGCCCAGAACCTTATACTTCCATAGTATCATGAAACACGGATACAGTTCGATTGAATATTGCCGTTGTAGAAATCATTTTGAGATAAATAGTATATCTCTTTGGTGCAAAGCTCTTGTCCATATTGGGGATTTAGATTTGATAGCAAAATCTTCAAGATTCTGATTGAGATATTTTTTAATCAGTTTCGACAGATTTAATACATCTTAATGCAAAACTAATGAAGACAATGGTGTACTGAAGGAAAATGGAAGCAGGACCTTTAAATTATAGATAGTCTAACATTTATACAAAACTTTTATGTATCGTTTTTCTTGAGATTTTTAATATTGAGATCTAGGTAATCAGCAGCAAACCTATACATACAAGATAGGGGTCAAACATTTGCAAATATTGATAAACTTAAATTGAATATCAACGTATTGTATCACTCAAAACGGTATTAAATCATACTTTCTACAGAGCAAACATCAAAACCACAACTGACATAACTACATCATTGATGAACTTGCCTTAGTTTTCTCGTTTGAATTTTTGTACATTTTCATGTTGGTGCCTTTTATAGCTGACTATGATGTATGGGCTTTGCTTATTGTTGAAGGCCAAACGGTGACCTATAGTTGTCAATTTCTGTGTTATGTGACACTAGTGGAGAGTTTTCTCACTTGCAATCATACAACATCTTTATTTTTCATATTGACGAAAACTTCAGCTGATTAAGATTGACACTTTGTAGTATAAGTGAGTGAATGTGTGTTATGAACATACACAAATACACGAGACACAAACACATAAACCAATATACCGTTTTTGAGTTCATACGTTCTAGTTTGTATGAAGTAATGGAAGTTTGTTGAATAATGCTGATTTCAACATTTAATTTCTTGTTTCCTTTCTAAGGATCGTCAAACGTTAATATAAAAGGTATCGTGTTGTTTATTCTTTAGTTTTTTATGTTGTGTCGTGTGTACTATTGTTTTTCTGTTTGTCTTTTTCATTTTTAGCCATGGCGTTGTCAGTTTGTTTTGGATTTATGAGTTTGACTGTCACTTTGGTATCTTTCGTCCCTCTTTTAAGTTGTTACAGCAACATCGCATTAACATGAGCAACGAGAATTCAATAAGTCAAATAGAAGTTGAAATGTTTTAAATAAATATTTACCTAACATGCTTAAGACATTCAAACAGCCAAATAACTTTTTGAAATCTATTTTGTTTGATTTAGACAAGTGTATGCAGTTTGATATATATATAAAAAAAAACAGTTTACTATCGGAAAGCACTGCTTTCATAAACAATTATCTCTGATGAGTTTGACAATATTAATGTTAACCATATATCTCGTCCTTGAATCTTATTTAGTCGTTTATATTCTATAGGCAATTTAAACCATTTTTTTTACTTTCAATTGTAGAATATGTACATTGTATTTCTATTAAATAAGAAATGCTTTGTTACTAATTTGCAGTGGTTCTTAATTACAGCAATCCATTGCGAGTTTTAACTGTTTGGATAGGAGGACATTAATAGAACAAAATTAAATTGTCAAATTAAAATAACATGTCAAAAGTTCACATTTCCACTTGATTCATCATTATCTATTTGCAGTAAGTAATGCCTTGCTTGTTGAAATATTTTTTTTGCAGTACTCAAACATTTTTTGACGAAATGCTTTTTCCAACGTTACAGTTCAAGAAATATTAACTAATGTCTTTTTGAAATACAGGAATATTTTTGACCATAGTTCAACTTTATGTATTTATATTTTTATTAATGATTTCTTCCGATAAACTTTTCAAGAGATGATTTGCTTTAATTTTGTTATAAAATCATAACCAATGTAGATAACATGAATTAAGTGGAAATGGGATTCTGAAAGGTAATACGATTATATTATCAAATGCAAAATTTAAAGGAAAAGCAAATACACAAGCTTATCACGCTCATTGTAACGTAATCATAAACAAACTACATATAGTATATGTAATACTGTATGCAAATGTTAAAAAAAAAATACATATCTTTGGCAACTTATTTTCGAATAGCATGGTTTCAACTTGTGAGTTTAAGTGTCCCTTTTGGTCTCTGTTTATCGTTTGTACTGAATTGTCTCCGCGACGATAACATGTAAAAAGTACATTTACAAATCTATCAAATCAAAAGATAGAAACAAAATATTGACGCGTAATGTGTACTTACCTTTATAAACCAATTTGTCTTTTTTTGTCAATTTTGTGTTGCTTAAACAATTTGATTAAGGAAAATATGACAATTAGGTTCATGACGTTTATTGTGTATTTGTATAGTGAGATTACATGGCAGCAGCTGCCATAAAAATCCGATTTATTTGTCGTCTATCATTTGCCCGACTGATTGGTCCCACAACAATAAGTGAAATAGATGTTGTTAGGATAGATAAAAAAACAACTTAGCAGTATAAAACTTTCGGAATAGTATCCGTGCCAAAGTCGAGAATGATACAGGCGTGTGACGTGACATGTTTAAAGCATCGGCCTAGGTTTACCGATGGAAGACTTACAATTGAAGATCTTTATACTTTACAACATTGAATAGACAAATAGATACCAGGAAAATAATTAGATACTCTAGATCTGCCTTGTATCCATATTGAAATCGTTAATTAATCCAACCAATGCAGTTGTCATTTAATGCTTGACTTATGCGTTTGAAAGTTCCTCTGATATCTTTCGTCTCCCTTTTTACACTATAGTTGTATTTTTCCAAATCAATATTTTCCTACGTTTCCTTTTGTGAAGAGGACGCCCTTCAACTGTTTTAAAAGTTTTCATTAATTATCTGATCCCATGGCCAAATAAAAGATTGTATTCATACAACTAATAATCAAGAATTTCTATCAATAATTAGAACATAAATAACAGTATAGTTGCAACGTCACATAGCATTCAGCTCTTATAAACCATTTCGGTTGTTTACGTTTTAAAATGCTTATTTTTTATTTTTATTTGCAAATTTCAACAAACTATGCTCCTTGTTTTTTTGTCCTCTAATTCTGTATTGTTTAAAAATGTATAGAATACAAAAAAATAATAATCAACAACACTTCATAAATTGTACGCAAAGGATGTATAAGACCCGATACAGTCGGCGAGATATATTATCTTCTGGCTATTTCAATGATGTTAGAAGGAAGTAATTAATCTCGGAGATAATGATATCTGATTGCTGAAATTTCATAACTTTCACTATATAAAAGTATGATGGTACTAAACTAATATTCTCCTGGTACATATATATTTTTCTATTCTAATGAAACTTGGTTTCTCCAAAGAATATTTAAAATGCATTAATGCATGGTGCAGTTGAACAGATGATCCGTAGAATGTAATGAATTATGGTTTTGATGTATGATGTGATCTTTGATTTGAATCAAATGTTGATATGCCATGCCATGTTCAAGATTATGAAACTGTAAAAGTGTAACTAGAGTATTATAAATATTTTCTAAAAGTCTCATTATTTCAAACAGAAAGATTAAAATTATCGAAAATTAATCAGTTTTTGGAATCAAATTACAATAACAAAGAATATTGCATTATTTCAATGAATTAAAGTATTACATTTTTATCAGTTTTATACCCCGAAGAAATCACCAGCTCGTTTGTCAGTGGAGCGGTATTGGCATGATAATCTTTCGCACGATTTGCAGCACATAACTAAGGAATTTCGTGGACTATTTGGTCACGATGTCCCAGGTAAAGTTACAGAAGTTTGCTATTTTTCATGTTTTTTCTTTGCTTTTTTTCTTTGCTCTGGTGAACTGGTTTCCCGGAATATGACGAGCCCAGTATCTTATACTTCGATAATATCAAGAAACACGGATACAGTTCGATTAAACATTGCCGTTTTAAAAATCGTTTAAAAAAATGTATGCCTCCCTCGTTCAAAGCTCTTATCCATTGTTCGGATTTCGATTTGACAGCATGATCTTCAAGATTGTGATGGAATATTTTGAGAAATGTTTGGATCAGTTTCCACAGAAAGAATACATCTTATCGAACAAATAATTAAGGAAATGTTGTAGTGCGAGAAAATTGAAAGCATTAAATGATGTTTGGTCTAACATTATGTATCGTCTTGCTCGAGATTTTTAATAATAAGATCTAGGTATTCAGAATCAAACCATATATAGGATTGTGGTCAAACATTTGAAAATGTTGATCAACTTAAATTGAATATCAACTTATTGCATCATTGAAACGGTATTAAATCATACTATATGCAGAACAAATATCAAATTAAAGAACAACTGACATAACAATATCATTAATGACCTTGATAAAACTTAAAATAATTAAGATTGAAATTTTTGGGATAACTGAGTGATTTTGTGTTATGCACATACACATAGGCAATAAACACACACACAAATTAACTGTTTTTGAGTTTACAAATGTTTTAATTTGTATGAAGTAATGGAAGTATGACAAAAACTGCTGATGTCAATATTTAATGTTCTTGTTTTCTGTTTAAGAAACTTCAAACGTTAAATTAAAAAGGCTTCTTATTAAGTTGTTACAGCAAAATGGCATTGATAATAGCAACGAATTTTCAATAAGTGAAATATAAGTTAAAATTTTCTAAATACATATTTCGTGCAGAAATTAAAACAACCAAATAACTTATATTCCCAATCATTTCAAAATATTTATTTTGTTGCATGACGATGCTGCTTGAAATAGTAACATTTAAGTTTCTATCAAAAACATTGCTTTAATAAACTTTAATCATTGATGAGTTTGAAAATATTAATTCAAACCAGATATCCTTTTCCAGAATATTATTAAGTCGTAAATATTATATTGCAAATCTAAACTATTTGTTTTACTTTCATTGGAAATTTATGTGGTGTGTGTATCCATACATTCTATTTCTGTTTAGTTGTAAAGGCTTTTGTTACTAGTTCATTTTCAGTTGCACTTTAAAATTACTGCAATTCATGGCGAATTTGAACTGTTTGAACAGGAATACATTAATTAAACATAATTAAACTGGTTTGTAACATGTCAAAAGTTCACAGTTCCACTTGATTAATCATTATCAATTTGCAATAATGTATCCCTTACTTGAAGAAATATGTCTTTGCTGTACAAAAACATTCTTTGAGGAAAATACATTATTCGGCGTTACAGTTTAAGTAAGAACTGGTTTACTAATGTCTTTTGGAAATATAAAAATTGTTTTTTTTCACCATTGTTCAATTTTATGTGCTTGTAGTTTGATTCATGACTGTTCCCGGTAAACATGTTATGGGATGATTTGTTTCAATAATCTGTTATGACATTTTCAAGGATTAATAAAACATGAATCTAGTCAGATCGATATTGGGTTCATTAATATAAAATGATTAAACCATCCAATGTAATATTCGAAGAAAGTGCAAATAAAAAAGTTTCTTCTTTCATTTTTGATGTAAACACAGAAGAGCTACATATAATGTAAAAATACATAAAGTAACTGTTTTAACTACAGATATTTGTGGTAAATGTATACTGATATGTCATGGTATCATTTTTTTATTCGTTTGAATTCCATAAATCATTATGAAATATTGAAGGCATGAAAATTAAATCTTACCGGAATGATGTCAAACTTTTAATTGTTACTGCTTAACATGCCAATTAAATGTTGTCATGTTAATCATGTTCTTGTCAGTTTCATTTACTGTATTACTTTTTTTATTAACTCCAATTTAATGCTGTTTTCAAATTTTTATAGTCACAATTTCACTTACATTAGAAGGTAGAAGACGTAAAATAACAGAAATACCGAAAATTTAAACTGAAAAGTGTCTTATCAAATCGCAAGATCAAAAACTAAAAAAATTCGATTCTATTGCAAACAAATGTCATAACCTTGGTATATCCTTTTGTGGAAAATGAAATATTAAATCCGGTTTATAGCTAGCTAAACCTCTCATTTGTTGTGGATGTGGGAAATTACACAAACAATGAATGCTGATTGCATATGTTTGCATACAATAAAAATACCTTTGTAAAAAGGAAGAAAAGAATTTGAAACAATTTAGATACTAAAGAAAAACAAAGACGTAGTTCAGTCAGCAGCTTTTATTTGCACAACTGAATCAAATATCTGTTAATATAGCAATGCACGAAAAGTTATGTGGTTATGATATGTTTGTTTACTATATGACTATCTGTGAAGCGTCTGGACTTGAGTGTAGATGAATTTAAAATTTCATTTGTATTTAAGGCATATCACAACCACCACATTGTTGGCTGCTTTGTCGGCGGTACAAACACAAACAGCTTTGAAAACTGTTATAGTTTATTTATTATTCTGAAAATGGGCGTGTTATGTACACTTTCATAATCCTATTAACAATTTGTAATTCGTTGAATATGAAAAAAAGTTTTTAAAATGTACCCAAGAAACCCACAAACAATGGTATCCAACGTATAATAATGAATTCACAGAAGGTTTTTTGTTATAGCTGTCTTTAGTTAAACGTTTGAATTTTATTCATTCTTTCATGTCGTGATGTGTTGTTTGTTCAAATCTGTATTCTGTGGCGTGTATAGTTGTCGTATTGTCAATCATCAACGTATCGTTTTTCACATTAGTACACTTCTATGCGGTCTTTAAATATGTTCGTGATTATAAATGAGTAGTATGACATATAATGTTCATTTTATTGATTAAAATCTCCTTAGCTATAGACCAAGACTTACATTTATATATTATACTCATTTTCCTGACAATCTAAATCTTTAGACATTCTTCACATCATTTCATTTTTCGTCAGCAAGTGTGATAAACCATATGTCGTTACAAAGTCGTCTACTACATCAATATCAAATATGGATACATCCCATAATTCTCCGATGTTGACATACCATATTAGACTTACAATGTGGTGTGCACTTACATGAACGACAAACCGTGTTCCAAAATAATGTGGAAAATTGACTACTAACGTTCCGTATAGTATCTGCGATCAACCTCAGTTTGTGTTCAGATTGTCTTGTCCAGGTTCTATGGTTTCTATGTTTTGTTTAGGTAACTGTTATTTGTGTTTTACCATCTTTTTCACTTGCTTTCGGTGGTATTGTGTGTTTTTTACCATGTGAGTTTACGTGTCCCTTTTGCACTTTTTGCATCTCTTGTACTGATTCGTCTACCTGACGATAACATGTTTAAAGTACATTTACTAACCTATTAATCAAAGGACATATATCAGTTAGTGTCGCGTACTTAGAACATCACTTAAATTAAATGATATGTCTGCGTTGCTTTTAAAATTTAACGAGGAAAACATGACAATTTGGTTAATAAAGTTTATGGTGTGTTTGCACTATGAAATAACATGGCAGCAGATGTCCGGGAAACGTCCGAATTGTTCGTCATCTATCATTTGCCCAACTAATTTGTTCCTCAACAATAATTGAAATAGCCATTGTTCTGATATATGAAAAAGAAATAAGACAAATCTTTCGGAAATAGAAGCCATTTTAACGTTCACGTGTCACGTGATATTTTGTATACAGCTGCCTAGTTTTGTCCATGGAGGATTTATTTGTAAACGTTAAAATACTCTTCCTTATTAGATATAAGACCAAGCTGATTCCGTAGACAGGTGCCAGGTTTTAAATGAACACAGTTGAACAATAGTTACCAGTCAAAATATGTGCTACGCCAGATTTTTGTGTATTAACTATACATCAATCGAAAATCTATTTTTCAAGGAAGCGGACATTTTGATATGAAAAGTTTTTAAAGTACTGATTAATTCAGTCATGTACATTTTTATGTAATTTTAAGACTGTTTGTCTAGATCGAAACTGAAAATTCCGTAGCATCTATGATCACCACCCGTTGTTTTGGTGGGGTTTGTGATGCTTAGTCATTAGTTTTCAATGCTGTGGTTTTGTACTATTATTTTTATCCATGGCGTTGTCAGGTTTTTTTTTTTCGATTTCTGAGTTTGAATATCCCTCTGGTATCTTTGGTCCCACTTTTTATTGAATTAACTGCAAGGAAAATAGTTGCCGAATTTACAACAAATAAAATTGAGAATGGAAATGGGGAATGTGTCAACAAGAGACAACAACCCGACCAAATAAAAAACAACAGCAGAGGGTCACCAACAGGTCTTCAATGTAGCGAGAAATTCTCGCACCTGGAGGCGTCCTTCAGCTGGCCCCTAAACAAATATATACTAGGCCAGTGATAATGAACGCCAGACTAATTTCCAAATTGTACACAAGAAACTAAAATTAAAATGATACAAGACTAACAAAGGCCAGAGGCTCCTGACTTGGGACAGGCGCAAAAATGCGGCGGGGTTAAACATGTTTGTGAGATCTCAACCCTCCCCCTATACCTCTAACCAATGTAGAAAAGTAAACGCATAACAATAATACATGTGTACTATTGTTTGTCTATTTGTCTTTTTCATTTTTAGCTATGGCGTTGTTATTTTATTTTCGATTTGTGAGTTTGACTCTCCATCTGGTATCTTTCGTCCCTCTTTTACAATAAAAAAAACTTATCAGCAAGACTTGCCTGAATAAGACAGTGGTGTAACAGCTCAATACAGCAACAAACTGTCAAGTTAAGTTGCAATTGGCTGATCTTTAAAAATTTATCCAAAAAATAAAAGATAGAAATAGAAAAGAATAATAGAAAAACTTGTAATACGATTATTCAGTATTATTGAAAGAAAATTATTACCCAATTACTAAAATGCATACATCATTTTATCTAATAAGTCGTTTTAAGTACATACAGTGTCGTGTAGTGTACCTTTATGTTTGCATGTATCAAGTAATAAATCATTAACCAGTTGATAATATCTAAATGTTTAATTTACTTTCTTACTATTGGTTAGACCATTTGTTTTTGAAAATGTCATTACCACGTCACGTCATAAACATATAATCATTTTTGTTAACAAAACTGCGAAAAAAAGCAAGGAAAATGTCAGAGGATCAAAGATGAATGATATAGATTAGATCTTAATTAAGAAAAAAAGGTAGATTTTATGTTTTTATATCAATGTTTTCCTACGTTTAACGCCTTCTAATTATCTTGCTAGTTTAGATTAATCATTCGTTGCTCATCTGGCAAAAAAAAAATATATGCATAGAGCTAATAATCAAGAAATGTATATTAATAATTAGTAAAAATATATAAAGTAAAGGTTATATATATTTGCATCTGCAACGTCAAAGTAACGAACAATCCAGCTATACATTCACTATTTTGGTCATAACATATAATTTTATCCTGCAATCAGCCTTCTATTGTACAAATACCAGGTATACAAATATTTTTTTTGCTTTATTTGTACATGTACAAATAACGTCTCCTGTTACCCCGCTTCCATGTTGAGCACGGGGTAAAGCGGATTTTTCTTTTCGTGAACCAGTTCATTTTGGGTGTCCTCATCGCGGTCCGCATCCAAACTGTCGATTTCTTTGAAAATTAGAGATATGATTTACATTCGACAACGAAAGTTTCGAGTGTTGGGTATAAATTTTAGGATAAAAACAATATATGTACATTGTATATATATTTGTTCGCCATGTTCATGTTAACACGATTTATATCAAGTTTTTTTATTTACCTTAGACATTTATGGTGGACACATGTGTCGTCATGTATGTAACAACTATGTTTTGAAACGATAGTTAATGTCAGAGTGACGCGAGATTGTTGTCAGCCAATCAAAATAACGAATTATAATGAAACATTCATCTAATGTAAAAATGTAACTATTCAAATTTTAAACTCGCTTCGATTCCTAAGATTTTGCTTCTCACGTTTGTATTGTGTTTCTTCGATTGACTAATTGTTTTCATTCCAAAGAATGTGAAATATAAAACAAAGCACGCATGTTTTTATTTTTATTTCAACAGAAACTCTCAAATTGTACATGTAAACTCAGATCAATACTCTCTGAGAAACTTTTTTTTCCTTAGATGTTTTGTGAAATACCATATCTTTATGGAACCCTGGTTAAAAAAAACCAACTAAACTAAAATTCTTTAACATTAATTTCAAAATATTTCAAGATATTTCTTATCCAAAAATGTGTTTGTTGTGGATGCAATAACGATAATTATTATGTTATTCTTTTCGAACAATTATATACATTCATATGTTCAAGAGCAGTTCAAACCTCATTAAATTCTGAACAAAGACAATACCAATCGTTATTGACCTTAGAATATCCAAACAGTAGTGTTGTTTGGCATTGATTAAAGAATTCCTGTTCAGTATTCCATTCTGTTCAGAGTTGAATGACAGTTGCGTCCAAAGTCAAATCTGGTTACCGCTGGATGGTCATCTTCACAACATCCAATTCCTAACCCTTGATGAACCACAGATGAGGTTAATTAGAAACTACATTAATTGTGCACAGCTACACATTATGAAATGACATTGATTTATCCTAGCAAAACGAAAAGTATCTATTCAGGAATGAGATTGCAATAGTCATGATAGTATTGTTTTTACTAGAAAAAACAACAACAATCATTTAATTAAAATTGATTTATACTTATAAAGCTATGTTTATGTCATACAAAACATGTAACCAACATCAATTCTGGTCTTTTGTAGAAAAAGCCAGACATCACAAAGAGAAAAAAAAAAAAAAAAAATGATCCAGTTTAAGAAGTTAACAGATTGATAAACATGGAATAACATTGGAACTTGGAGCTAACTGTTCAAACTCTACAAATCTAACAGTTGGTAGTTTGTCATTGTTTGCTTTCGTTCAGTGTCGTATATTTCATGAATGTTTTAAACAAGAAATAGTTTAGAAAAAAAAAGGAAAGGTTGTTTTGTCATTAAGGTCGTCATGACGATAGATTTTGACTACAATTGGAACATGTGGTACACGAAGAAAATCTTACATTGTTACCGGTCCCTTACACATATCTGAAAGAGTTATTGCATGGGTTAATAACATTTTGTAAATGAGATTTACGTGTGCATGTTTTTATTATGAAATGAGGGACATTGGATTGCCATTGAGGCTCTTGTTTTTTTAACAGAAACAATTTGGCATTGTATAAACTGTTTTTTTTTATCATCCAAGTTTTCCGTCAAGCTAATAAAATTGAGAATGGAAATGCTGAATGTGTTAAAGAGACATCCATTAGAGACAAGAGACAACAACCCGACCATAGAGCAGAAAACAGTCGAATGCCACCTTCTGTACGGGTCATCAATGCAGCGAAAAACTTCCGAACCCGGAGGCGTCCTTCAGCTGGCCCTCAACAAAAATGTATACTAGTTCGGTGATAATGGATGTCATACTAAACTCCGAACTATACACAAGAAACAAAAATTAAAAATCATACAAGACTAACAACGGCCAGAAGCTCCCGAATTTGGGCAGGCGAAAAAATACGGCGGGGTTAAACATGTTTTTTTAGATCTTAACCCTCCCCCTATACCTCTAGCAAATGTAGAAAAAATAACCGCACAGTAATACGTACATTAAAACTCAGTTTAAGAGAAGTCAGAGTCCGATGTCAGAATAGGTAACATATTAAAAGAAAATCAACAAAACGACAATAATACATAAATAACAAACGACTGCTAGCAGTTACTGACATGACAGCTCCAGCCCTCAATTAAACTGATTGAGAGATTTTGTCTTCATCTTATGTATAGCAAGCACAATCCCTCCTGTCAGGGGTTTATTATTACACCATTATAGAATATATGAGAAGAACATAACCCGAGTCATGAGACCTTTTTATACATACGGAAAAGTCTGTACGTTAAGGATAGCACAGTTGTTCCAGACTAATAAGATGTCCTTGAGCTTTTGATTTTGCATTTTGATAAGGGACATTCAGATTTGAATTGTCCTTGAGTTATATTAGCTTTTAATTAGACATATATTTACAAAAAGTAAAAAGCAAAAGAACATGTAGTACTGGTGTAGGCCCTCCAACAAAGGTTTTGTTTTGTTCATTTTTCGTACACTTTTCCTGTCAGCGAGCAATTATTGTATAACATTGCAGACTGTCTAAAGTACTGTAAAATGTCACCAATAAAGACAAACCATTAACTTGTCGGAGAATCAATTAGAAAATATTTTAAAGGTAGACATGATTATGACATCTTTCTTGCCTTGGTAATCTAAAAATAGAAACAATTAAATCTATAGATGTATAGCAAAACAAAATCCCAATGATTTCAACATTCACAATACGACTATATAACACATCACTTATCTAGATGTATATTCACATAATTATCCAAAGTAATGCGTTTTATATAAGTGCCATATATGTATATATATATATATAAAGGTACGAGCTACCGTGGGTTTTCAGCGGGTCTCGGCAGCGGCACGTTTGTGGCTGGCTCATCGAGGGTTACTGCGGGTCTATACCGGGGGTATATTTATTAGTTCTAAATTTCGAAAATACCTATTAACGTCGAACATAACTATTTCGTGTCTAATTTGAAATAATATCTTGAATTTTAATCATCAAATAAAATAATCAATTTCTGCTTCATATTTTACAGAATGATTACGAAGTCACTTACAAGTTTTCATCTTTTTACGATTACGAAAAAAAAAATGTTAAGACACAGAACAAATGCCTAAAGCGCGTTTGTGTTTTCTATCATTAAAACAGGTCAGTTGAATACCGTATGAATTCTTTTATCTTAATTCATTGCGACATTCCCTTTATAACATAAATTCATAGGTTGTAATATTGTTAGCCATTGTCAATTGGAAAGTTCGAACCGACACTCACTAGATTTTTTTTTTTACATCTTATTTAGAAAGTGATTTCGACTTTTTCTGCTGATCGTTGAATATCACATTATAATGACTTAAGACTAACTGCTAAATAGCTTGTTTCAATATTTTTCATTTTTTTTAACCTCATTAAGAAATCATAAAAAAGAAAAAAAAGTTATGACGAGTTTTAAAATATAGGTACATCTACTTTATACTACTGGATTAGACAATTGGGAACTGCAACACCTTATGGCTGCAATGACAAAATTGATGGTATAGGTATTATATCTAGTCCTTCGTGTAACTCGGTGAATGTGATGAATATTTTCAACTCGACTCCTCGACGTAGACGCAGTCATGGTCATCGTCATTATACATCACCTTCTCTGCATGATGTCTCTATTAATGACTTGCTGCCATTCATACAAAAGCCGTTAGGTATTCATCACATTCGCACGAAACTTTATTCATTACCCCTTTCGAAACTTCATTCTCTGTTCAATTTATGTTTGGAATCCACTGTTACAAACCCTCATTCAAACCAATACAAACTTCACTACTGGACGAAAAAACAACTGTCCATACCAGTAACAGTCATTGTACGACTATTTTAGTCTGTGGAAGACTGAAGAAGACTGTCAAATCAACCTTATTTCGTTGTTACAGTTAAATTATGTCTGTCCCAACACTTTTATGGGTTGTGAAAAACATTAAATACTATCAACAGTAATTTTAGGACTGTTGCAGTGGTTTACGGCGTTGTCACAGCCAAATACTATTAATAACAGTCTTTCTAAAAGTTGTGGCAGTTGTATAATGTTTGTCCCAACCTTTTTATAGTTGGGACAGTTGAAATTTGTTTGTGTCAACTTTTCAGACGTTTAAGCAGTCAAAAAATGTTTGTTACAATGTTTTTAGAGTTGTAACAGTCGTAAAATGTTTGTTACAACTTTTTAAAGGTTGTTGCAGTCATTAAATGTTCATTACAACTTTTAAAAGGTTGCCGCAGTCGTAAAATGTTTAAAACAAACATTTCATGGGTTGTTACAGTCGGTAAATATGTAATACAAATATTTAATGTTGCGAATGTTAAAACAATGTGTATACGTCTAAGGTGCACCTTCTCAAAGTTTGATACAGGATAAATGGATAAATGTATTTTATTTAAGTGTCACGTATTGGTGATACAGTTGTGAAATTACCCATAATTTATATGATCCCTCATCTTATGTTGTTGTTGGTTTTTTTCAAAATTATTTTGCGATCGGTCTATGTCTTTTGTCGTATTCCATTTATGGCATTATAATTATGTCTGTTCATTTGTGGCGGACTTGTGCGTTTGACGGTTTATCTTTATTTTTTATTCAGTCTATTCAAGAGTCTTTTATAACTTGTTTTATACCAAAAGCCTTCGTTTAAAAATAGAATTAAAATATTATTGCAGAAGATTGATTTAATTGTCTTAATTTCAAATTGCTACGTCGGGGTACCTGAAGTAAATTTAAAAGAATATGACTAAGTTACATATATCATACAGAATAATAAAGCTGATTAATTTTAAATGCTATCCATTAGGGACATTTCCCGACGATAATAAATCAAATCTGTCAAGTTTTATTAAAAACGGAAATCATATTCTTCACCCGTAAACGATTTGACGTTATTGTACCCTTGTCGGCAGAAATAGCGGGTCTGCAAACTTTATAAAAAATCGTAGACATGCCATGGTAGATATGTAGAAGGGAAACTACATACAATATTACAGATGACCTGGAAATTTCAATCGGTGAGTAGAAATGAACAATATTTTAAAGCATGTCTATCAGAATAATAATGGATCCACGATTTTGAAGCGAAAATGTGCACATTTCGTGCCTACCCTCATGCTTCAGGTATGAATCGACGTTCTATATCGGTTTCTCTATATCACCTCACTCGTGCATATTACACATCTTTCTATATATATATATATAGTAGCATGTTCAAAGGCAAAGTACGAATTTGGGCTTGTAAAAATTGTTCCCGGGATTGTAACCTCCCTTTTTTTGGAAGATCAATAGTCCAGTGGCGGATCAAGAACTTTTCCTAAGGGGGGGACCCGCTCCAGTCATGCTTCAATGATTCCCTATATAATCAACCAAATTTTTCCCCCGGATCCGCCTATGTAGTCCAAATAATTATGACGTCTTGAAAGGCTATTATAATTTTTTTCTTTGACGTCTTACTTCGACACAAGACGTCATAATTATTTTGACTAAAAGATCAATTGCATTTGAAAGGGTACATTTAGTTTGACCCCCCCCCCCCCCCTTTATCCTGTGTTGGGACCCCCTTTTTTTAAATGGCTGGATCCACCCGTGTTCATCGTCTTACTGTGTTAAACCCTACATGATGATGTGGGGCATTTAACCCTACATGATGATGTGGGGCATTCACAATGGTTTTAATTTTGCCGGATTGCCTTATACCACAAAACCTATATTTATATTAAAATTGAGAATGGAAATGGGGAATGTGTCAAAGAGACAACAACCCGACCAAATAAAAAACAACAGCAGAGGGTCACCAACAGGTCTTCAATGTAGCGAGAAATTCCCGCACCCGGAGGCGTCCTTCAGCTGGCCCCTAAACAAATATATACTAGTCCAGTGATAATGAACGCCATACTAATTTCCAAATTGTACACAAGAAACTAAAATTAAAATAATATAAGACTAACAAAGGCCAGAGGCTCCTGACTTGGGACAGGCGCAAAAATGCGGCGGGGTTAAACATGTTTGTGAGATCTCAACCCTCCCCCTATACCTCTAACCAATGTAGTAAAGTAAACGCATTACAATACGCACATTAAAATTCAGTTCAAGAGAAATCCGAGTCTGATGTCAGAAGATGTAACCAAAGAAAATAAACAAAATGACAATAATACATAAATAACAACAGACTACTAGCAGTTAACTGACATGCCAGCTCCAGACTTCAATTAAACTGACTGAAAGATTATGATTTCATCATATGAACATCAGGCACAATCCTTCCCGTTAGGGGTTTAGTATCATACCATCATAACATATATGAAAAGAACATAACCTGTGTCATGCCAACAACTGTTTTTAGAATAAATGTGTTTAGTTCCGATGCAAAGACCTTATCAGTGACTCAATATTAACGCCAAAATATGCAATCTTTAATGATTTGACAACAGTATCGTAATTATATCCCTTCTTAATAAGTCTATTCAAAGGTTTTGTAAGTTTCTGAGGTGAATACTGACACCTTTGTGCTTTATAAAGAATATTACCATAAAAAAGTGGATGTGAAATACCTGAACGTATTAGAAGTCTGCATGTTGAGCTATATTTACGAATGATGTCTTTATACCGATGATAAAATTTAGTAAATGTTTTGACTAGTTTGTGATATCGAAAACCCTGGTGTAATAATTTTTCAGTAATACATAAATTTCTCTCGTTAAAATCGAAAACATTGTTACATACACGAGCGAATCGTACAAGTTGAGATATATAAACACCGTATATAAATTGTATATAAAAAAGAAGATGTGGCATGATTGCCAATGAGACAACTGTCCACAAGAGACCAAAATGACACAGCCATTAACAACTATAGGTCACCATATGGCTTCAACAATGAGCAAAGTCCATACCGCATAGTCAGCTATAAAAGGCCCCGATAAGACAATGACTAACAATTCAAACGAGAAAACTAACAGCCTTATTTATATAAAAAAAATGAAGGAAAAACAAATATGTAACACATTAACGAAGGACAACCACTGAATTACAGGCTCCTGTCCTGACTTGTATGTTAATGTATTGAAAACTGCATGACTCATCCTAAATTTGCTTGAAATATTTCTGACTGGATTTTTTTTAAATTGAGAAAATTCAAGTTGAATATTATGACAAAGTAAATATTTATGTGTAAAATGTGAAACTAGCATGTTTGAGTATATTTTTTAAATAATTTCTGAGTCAAGATTAACAAAACATGGATATATTTTATAATTCTAAAGCATGTCTTATATTATCAATCAAAAGAACTATTAATCAAATCAGTGTGGCCTTAACTTTTTATTTTCATGTGAACTCTGTCAGTTTAACTTTTTATATAACATTTGCCCGGTTAGCATGGTTAGTCAAAATTCAATTTCATAAATGCCTTTTAACTTGTTTTGGTCTTGGGGCTGCTGTCTCTTTTGCATATATATATATATATAACAATCATCTCCTTTTAAACATATTTCAAGTGTCTTTTAATTTATTCCACTGTTAAAGGACTTTCCATTCAACAGTCATATTTTTCTACATGTGTTAAATTGTGTTTTGACTACTTCATTGTTTGGTTGCTGTATCATTGATATATACATGTATATTCCACATCTCCTTTCATCATGTATAATCACATCTGATTTCAGATACATGTATTTTGCCTTTTCCAAATTACTAAAATATTTTATTTATATTTAATTTCATATGTTGAAACATTCAGTACGTCATGTATGTGGGAGGATACAAAAAATCTATCTGTAAGCATATTATGTTATGTAAACATGGCCTAAACTTAAGCATTTTATGAATTTTATAGATATTGAATTACAAAAATTAACTTAATTAACTACATGGTATGTCTCACATGGAAGTAATATTTGAATATTACTTCCATGCTCAGATCAATTTGGTTTAAAACATACTAAACATGTTTTACATGTTTAATTTAACTTCAAAATAAATAATTTTAAAAATATATTTACTGAGCCTGAATTCATGACCATGTAAATGTGATATTAGAAAAGGTAATAATCAGGATGTTAACACTGAAAAGTTAATTATCAGGACTTCTTATATATATGTTCATGATGTTATATGTAATAAACAGATTAAGACACAACAGTTTCATGAGTTTATTACCTTGAGGGATGAAAATTAAAATGTCATAGGTATTGAAGATGATTTTTATATAATGATATTAATAAATTTTAAATGTCCTTTTCAAATTGTGGATAAATTTATAATTGAAAGTAATTTAAAATTATGAATAATATGAAACAACAGGATATAATCTTTTATTTTGGATATTATATTAAAAGTTTTAAAAGTTTATCTAACATGTCTAAGTCATGCAGCCAAGTATTGATTTATCAACATAAAAATGGGTAAATAACTAATATAAAATAAAGAAAATATGTTGTCTGGTTAAATAAACTACAAAGCATTATTTAATACAAGCTGTAATTAGTAAAAAGTATACTGGGTAACATTTAAGATGTCAAATTAAACTCAAAGTTTACTGCTAATCATAAGAAGGAAATACTAGCTTTTTTAGGTTGCTAAAAATGTTTAAATTAAAGAAAGGGTTAACCTTTGAACAAAGATTCTACATTTCATGATTTACATAAAAAAAAAGGTTTATTCATTTATGACACAAAATGACAGTCAACAGTGCATTTTTTTTTTTTGTCATCTTTGTAGTATTTATTTCCTATTAAAATGATCCAAAGAAATCACCTGTTATGTTTTACAGTGAAATAACTTTGTCTGGCTTTAAATAATTGATTAAAACAATCTTGTATAGTGCTACATTGTAGCTTCAATTAGACAGTAACCCTTCAATGAAGTGACACACTTAAGAAAACATTAATGTAGAAAGAGAGAACATATGTTTTTGAAATAGAACCCCAAAAAAAAGGTTTTATTCTTCTTCTCATACAGGACATATAAATTCAATTGTATAAGTCTCATAAATTCATTTGTGTACACCATAGAACTGTGTTGTCAAGAAAATTATGATCTCTAGTATTTATACATGAGTATATCTTCTATATAAATTTAAAGAATTATTAAGTAATTATAATCATGATAATTATACAATATTAGATAAGTTTCAATACTTTATTCTTAATTTATGTTTTTTCGTTTGTAGAATTCACATTGGTTTGAGCATGATTCCCAGCCAGATTATGAAGCCGGCAAAAAAGGAAATACATATAGCATGTATAGGTGACACTAAGTATCTCGCATACCTATAGCTGTAAATTGTGAAACAGTGGACTAATGGACTTATTGTTGTTGGAAATAACAAATAGGGCTTACAGCAATATGCCATGATGTTGTTGGGATTTCATATCAAATTGGACAAGAAGAAAATTGTGCATTGTACAAAAAGCAAACTTACAATTTGAAAGAAAGACTACATTATTTGATGACAGTGAATACCTTCGATAATTAATTTATTTGAAATTGAAATAATAATTTGGAATTAAGAGAATTCAAAGATTTCTGGGAATATTAATATCATAGTGCATCATATTTGAATTCTATGAAATACCTTGGATAGTTATTCAAAAATAGCAAATTGGATTAATAAAAAAATCAGTTTCAGTGAATATCAATAGTGCACCATATCTGAATTCATGAATACCTTGGATAATAAATTTATATGAATTTGGATATTGAGAATATCTGGTTTGTGTGAAATTTATAGAAGTTAATGCTTGCATTCCTATTGTTAGCTATATGTACCACCAGGGGGTGTTACACAACCTTGATTACCCATGAGGGTCTGTCGTGGTCGGTCACTATTGGTAAGTGTCATGATGACGGAAGTTTTTAATGACCTTGACTGCATTTACAGCCCTTGCATGGACGTTGGTTGATGTCAAATGACTGCTTGCTGTACTTATATAAGAGTCGCGATCTGAATGTACATACAGTATATAAATATAATCTATCATCTAAATTAATGTTCATTCTGAAACTGGCATTTTATACTAGTCAAAAATATTAAACAATACATGTACTTCAAAGTATCATTTTATTGTCTTGCCTTCCACAAAAGTCATTTAAAGTTGATTGTATGCAGGACATAGGTATTACAATCTTGGGCTGATGACGTAAACTTTTTTATAAAGCTTTACATTTTAAAAGCTAAAAGAGCTGGCTGCTTCTTATCTTGTCGGTATTCAGATAGCTAATATGTTATGAAGTTTCAGCCTGTCATTATATGTCCATTGCACCTGACCTCATTTCATTGTTTAGTGACTACTTGTAAAAAATACTGTTTTTATAACAGTGAGATGCTCTCTTATACAAGTACATGTACATTTTGTAATTGGATAATTTTTTTGTAAATACATGTATGATATAAAAAAAGAAGATGTGGTTACACTGGTATGATTGCCAATAAGCATGATGAGACGACTCTCCACAAGAGACCAAAATGACACACAAATTAACAACTATACATGTAGGTCACTGTACTGTGTACAGCCTTCAACAATGAACAAAGCCCATACTGCATAGTCGGCTATAAAAGGCACCGAAATGACAATGTAAAACAATTCATACGAGAAATATGAGTATCTTGCAAGGTCTACTGGTCTATCAGGTTGAGCTGACCTGACCCTGACATTTCATGTATAAGTGATTAAGGATAATTTCAGTTTAGGCCAACATAAATAATTGTGTGTCTCCTATTTCACTCTCCAAAAAATTAAGAACATTTTATTCTATTAAAAAATTTTGTTTTTAAAGTTCTAAACTTTTTTCTGTTAATGTACATGTGTACTGTGATAACATTTCCCATATTTGACAGATAATACACTGTGCAGTCTTAGTCGTTTCAAAGTTTGGTTTCTGATATGTTTTACTGATGAGTATTATATGTATTTATCATTCACACAAGTTATCTGATGTGGACAGACATCAAATGATGAATATGACATGTACATGTATGATGAATACATTGTTTCGGGTAGGCTAGAAACGGAGGTACATGTATGGTCGAGAAACCAGAAACATGCACTAAATTTATTTTGGCCTTAATATTATACAGTACTCCAGTAGATCAACTTCATGTATATTTAATGTACATGTACAGATGTATAGACAGAATGGAACAATTGAGTCTGTGTCATGTACATGTATGTCTGACTGGCAGGGTTCATCAGACATTGAGCTAAATGTCATGGGTTCATTGGTCACTGTTGAATTTTTGTGGTTTTGTTTATTTTTCAATGTTTCTCAGATGTGATATAAAAAAGAAGATGTGGTATGATTGTCAATGAGACAACTATCCACAAAAGACCAAAATGACGCAGACATTAACAACTATAGGTCACCGTACGGCCTTCAACAATGAGCAAAGCCCATACCGCATAGTCAGCTATAAAAGGCCCCGATAAGACAATGTAAAACAATTCAAACGAGAAAACTAACGGCCTTATTTATGGGAAAAAAAATGAACGAAAAACAAGTATGTAACACATAAACAAACGACAACCACTGAATATACAGGTTCCTGACTTGGGACAGGCACATACATAAATAATGTGGCGGGGTTAAACATGTTAGCGGGATCCCAACCCTTCCCCTAACCTGGGACAGTGGTATAACAGTACAACATAAGAACCAACTATAAAAAAGTGATAAGCTACATCATGTACATTGTACATGTATAGGATCACTATTTTGTTTAGCATATGACATGAATGTTAGGTGTACATGTTTGATTGGCCGGCTTTATCTAACAATGAGCACATTTTCATGGTTTTCATTAATTTGAATAAGGAGATGTGGTATGAATTTTGATGAGACAACCATCAACCATATACCATATAGACCAAGTGATGTGCTTGTTAGCTATATAATAGGTTACTCCACACCCTTCAACAATGATCAAAACTAATACTTCATAATGAGCACCCTACAATGTATATAAAGGGTTCTGCCTTGCACGCAAAACCGTCAATGTAAAAAAAAAAGACGAGAAGCCCTACAGTAATAATAGTTTGATTTATATACAAAAGCTACATACAAACAAATAAGATAAACAGCAAGCAACAAAACACACTACATACATTGAAAAATAAACCTGTGTCAGGGTGGTGCAACTTTCATGTACAATTCTGGCATAAAAGAAAAAATATTAAAAAAAAACTGATATACACATGATACAGTGTATCAAAAAAAAAAAATATCATATGGAACCAAAATACCATAGATGTATATATGAATACCAACATAATAATCAATATTTAATAGATCAGTGTTAAAATATGTTAACACATGCAGAAGAATATCTCAAGAATGTTTTGAAGGACTTTACGAATGCCTACTCGAATCCAATCTATTAGAAAAATCAGTTATTACAGAAGAGTGTCTACCATGTACTTGCACTGCACTTTATACTAGAATTTCTTTTGACAACCCTGCATACATCCTTATCCATTTAAGGATTCTCTACCTTCATGAAACTTTAGAGGCGTTGGTTCAGCAGTCCTTCATTTATATTAGAATAGTATGATAGCAGAATATATCGACATGAACATATCATATGTATACATGTATATCATGTATATAGAATGATATATTCAAATGGATGAAAATCTTATACATTTAGCATGCATGTAACTGTATAAACAAATATACAAATATGTATATAACAACAAACCAGAGTATATACTGATTTGTATCACTACAATGTAAAATAGTTATTACGGTGACGTAATTCCCTGTCATCTAATTTATTCATCGTCCATCGACGAACTTGTCTCAGAAAAAAATATATCTCTGTCATGTCTGTTCACATGGTAC
The DNA here is from genome assembly GCA_019925275.1 of Mytilus edulis. Classification (NCBI taxonomy): domain Eukaryota; kingdom Metazoa; phylum Mollusca; class Bivalvia; order Mytilida; family Mytilidae; genus Mytilus; species Mytilus edulis. Next base: position 52,839,673 of record CM034362.1, read on the forward strand.
ATTTACCTCACTTATACATGTAGGTTTATATATGTGATAAAACCTGGCGAAATATAAACTCGATGGTTAATATTTTTGCGTCCATGTGGAGAGTTATTAATAAAGACATTTGAACCTCAAATAAGACACCACTCGGTACAATAACAGTACAAAGTTGAGTAAATCTGACTAGGACTATTAAAAAACCCGGTAAATGATATAAATTGAATTTAGATACAAGACATTAACGATAATTTCAGTGTTTTCCATAGCTGCAAAAGATGCGTTGAAAGTTCAGCATAACTGAGATTTTATTTGTATTTATAAATCAAAATTGTTAGGCAGCAACCATTTGATTTTCTGGGAGGGGGGGGCTATGGTTTTTTTTGGAAAAAAAAGTTTGTTTCCAGGTTTTGGTGAAAAAATAATTTGTTTTGGACCCTGAGTAAAACAAAATGTTTGTTTCACCCTCAGCTGCCACTTTATGTAATGCTGAAATTGAAAGAAAAAAATTGTCTTCGGTTTGTCGCTAAACAAATAGATTGTTCTTCGCCGAAGGCGAAAAAAAAAGTTTGCACAGAAACCCCCCCCAGAAAATCAAATGGTTGCTGCCTTAGAACCGAGTACGGTAACTTGACGTATACTTTTCAAATAGTCACAAGAACTTAAAAACAAACAAATTAATTTTAAAAGTGTCCATGTCGTATGAACTAAGCCCTCGGCAGTTTTCTACGGGGATAAGTTTGACAAGTGTGTATATTCCCGCTGGGTTTATAGTATATTGACCGTTATTATGAAGTTTAAAATATGTGATTCGTAAATCTACGGGTATTGGAGGTAAAACCTTACATACATGAATGATTTCACAACAAGGTTATAAAAATTAAAACGTTGTCATTATGAAAATTTCGAAAAGTGTCTTCTATGATATTATAAGATACATTTTTTTACAAATAAATTGAGACACCTTGTTCAATTTATCTAACAGGTGCATCTAACTGTGTTTAAGCATTAAATGCGCATACACCAGCCCCATGTGAAATTGCAGGTATCTCTAACGGTGGTCTGATTTTTTTTCGAAGAGATGCGAGACAAGGGAGTGTCAAGTGAGTTATTAATTTACAACATTTACCAGATAAGCGGGGAATCCCAAAATTCAGCGGCAGATATTTCAATATGTTTTTGTTTTTACAATCAGTTTCTATTTATACTAATGTATTAAATGGGTATGGCAGTTGTGTCTTTTTTTTTATAACAACCTTTTTAAAAAATTGCACACGATGTAATTGTATTTAAAATAATTTAACATATCCCGGTCTGTCAGATAGAAATTTGGTATCCGTAACTTTTAAGTCTATAAAATGACTACCAATATTTGAAAGTTGCGACACTTATGGATTATCAAACTGTTGCTGTATAATGGTTGTAGCAATCATATTTTAACTGTAACAACCTTTTCGACGTTTAAACAGTTTATTTACGACTGTTTCAACGTTTTGCGTGTTGGAACAGTAATTAAATAACTGTAACAACTTTCAAAAGGTTGCAACAGTCGTATTATAACCGTGACAACATTTTCGGCGTTTTAACAGTGTATTTATGACTGTTACAACGTTTTTCGAGTTGGGACAGTTGTAAACCAACTGTTACAACTTGAAATTAGTTGTATCAGTCCTTTAATGTTTGTGACAGCTATTTCTAGCGTTGTTGCAGTCGATTTATGTTGGAGACAAACACTTTAAAAGTTGGGACAGTCATAAAATAACTGAAACAGTAAAATTTTACAACTGTTACAACTTTAATAAACAATTACAGTCTTAGAACGACTGTTACTGGTATGGACAGTTGTTATTTCGTCCAGTAGTGCTTGAAGCTATAATTTCGGATATTGCAAGTCACAGACTTTTCAAGCCAGTTCGCATTGGAAAAGATGAAAAAGAGAAAAGATCTTTTCTTAATCTTTCCTTTGCCAACAAAGGTCTCGATGGCGTCAACCTAGGCAATGTCCTTCATCATAAATTAGTGCAATCGAAAATACCTCCTTATTTCAAAGACCAGTCTGTACCAATAATTTCTTATACCTATACCAAACCTATTGCAACTAAAATTTTCAATTACAAACGCGTTTTGCAGGATCTCGATATTGACGACTTCAAGTCTAAACCTCCTGTTGCACTTGTGCTAGTTCCAAATTCACATATAATCCTGCTGGCCACGTTATTACCGGTGACCTTAACATTGTTAATAACACTTCTCTACGAAATGTGTTATCGAAAGGTCCCAAATATCGTGAGCCTAAATCCATCAATTGGAAATACAACTTTAAAATTTTGATGGATTCAGTCGAGGATTATGCCAGGCAATGGGCTAAGCGCGAGAAGGAAGACGTAGACACTCTTTCCGAATGGATTAAGGCAGTGAGGTCGTTGATACAAATCAGAATTAAGAAACTGAATGGGTCCATCAATGCCCATGCTACGTCAATCTTTAAAGACCCAAATGTTGCAAAACACCTATCCGACCTCCATGACAAATATGTTGTTGTCCCTGCAGATAAAGCCCCAAATAACATCGTTTTTGGGTGTAAAAGTCACTACATCAACTGCTTGATAAACGAATTAGGTATTGACAATTCACTTGGTAACTCAACATATACCCTCACGACACTTACCAAAGAGGAAATCCTGGATAATCATAGGTCTGTTCTATGTTCCTTTGGAATTTCAACCAAAGATGAAGAACTGGATCTTCCATCACTGTATTGGATACCTAAACTACATAAGTGTCCTTACAAACAACGGTATATTGCTGGGTCTTCCAAGTGCTCCACGAAACCTCTTTCTAAATTATTAACATCTATTTTATCAGCAATCAAAGACGGGCTTCAAAGTTATTGTGAAACTGCCTATTCTAGAGGTGGCGTGAATCAGATGTGGATACTTAAAAATTCAAAAGATCTTTTAGAGTACATACAATCTAACTCTCTTTCATCTTGTAACAGTATTAAAACATTTGACTTTTCTACCCTGTACACAAGTATTCCACATTCCAAACTAAAAGACAAATTGAAAGAGTTGATATTACTTTGCTTCATAAAAAAGAATGGCCAACGTAGATACAAGTATGTTGTCTTAGGGAGGGATAAATCCTACTTTGTAAAGAATCACTCTGATTCAAACAAAAAATTCTCTGAAACTGATATTATCAAGATGCTTGATTTCTTGATTGACAACATATTTGTTACGTTCGGAGGACGTGTTTTTCAACAGACTGTCGGCATTCCAATGGGAACAAACTGTGCCCCTCTACTCGCCGAATTGTTTCTTTATTATTATGAGGCTGACTTCATGCAGGAACTTCTTAGGAAGAAAGATAAGAAGTTAGCAATATCCTTTAACTCTACTTTCCGCTATATAGATGATGTTCTTTCACTAAACAATTCAAAATTTGGTGACTATGTGGAACGCATCTATCCAATCGAACTAGAGATAAAGGATACTACAGATACAGTTAAGTCGGCTTCATATCTTGACTTACATCTAGAAATTGACAATGAGGGTCGGTTGAAAACAAAACTTTACGACAAAAGAGATGATTTCAGCTTTCCAATTGTGAACTTTCCATTTCTAAGTAGCAACATTCCAGCAGCACCTGCATACGGGGTATATATCTCCCAATTGATACGATATTCCCGTGCTTGCATTTCCTATCATGATTTTCTTGATAGAGGTTTGCTGCTCACAAGGAAGCTATTAAACCAAGAGTTCCAAATGGTGAAGTTGAAATCATCCCTTCGTAAATTTTACGGACGCCATCACGAGTTGGTTGACCGTTATGGAATAACCGTTTCACAAATGATATCGGATATGTTCCTTACGTCGTAACTACAATCCCCTTCCCTTTCATGAATATGACCTACCGAATTAGACTATTTACCGGATTTGTAATCACTTAAGCAACACGACGGGTGCCACATGTGGAGCAGGATCTGCTTACCCTTCCGGAGCACCTGAGATCACCCCTAGTTTTTGGTGGGGTTCGTGTTGTTTATTCTTTAGTTTTCTATGTTGTGTCGTGTGTACTATTGTTTTTCTGTTTGTCTTTTTTATTTTTAGCCATGGCGTTGTCAGTTTGTTTTAGATTTATGAGTTTGACTGTCCCTTTGGTATCTTTCGTCCCTCTTTTATAGGAGATTTTGAAATAGCTGAAAATAGATTTGTTATTTGGTACATTTACCATCTCTCCTATTAGCTGCAGCATGGCTATCGATACCAAGTATTGTCACTTAGACAGACGTGATCAAAAGCTTAACATATTTAACATATTGAGTTTTTATTGGGTCGATACCTCTGAGAATGGACTATAAGTCCCCGAGGGTATCATCAGCTCAGTAGTCAGTATTTCGGTATTGACATGATTTAACAGACTTTACTAAAAATTGTCCGTTTATAAATTTTGAAATAATTAAGAAACTTAAATTTTAACTCCTTCAGGCAAAGTTGACTTTTATAGCTCTTCAAAGGTTTCGGTACTTATTTTTCTTCGGATTTCAAATGTTTGGCTTTTGAGCGTTCCTAATAAGGAAAAACCAGAAAAGGGTTTGGACGCAAAGAATTATTAAACTTGTTGTTTACAATGTTTTGTTATTTATATATTTTGAACCTTTAAGATACGCAGTAACATGCATTCTAAGAAACATGTTGATGAATGCTTGTATTGACTATATCTATTTTGAAACATTTTAGCATTCCTATCATACTTTTGACATCTGAAAGACATTTGTTCGAAAATTGACAGCTGATCTACGCATATTTCATTCAAGGAACCCGTATTCTTCAATAGTATACCAATATATATGGAAGTGTTTAACGACCTTGACTGGCTTTTCAGCCCTCGCACGGTCGGCTCGGTGCCCGAAGACGTTTGGTGAGCTTTAACATATTTTGATGCCGTGGGTCAGGAACAAGTAGTGGAGGTCGCAATATGTAGGCCGCCATCTTGGTTTTGGTGAGTTGTTTTTGGTTTGTTGACTATTTTGTTGTTTATTCTTCACTAACGGCTGCTTTCAGGGCCAGTTTGGTCAGCTTGTCAGCCCGCTAGCCTCGATGATGGAGTAGTGGTAGATGATCTCGGACGTAGTTCTAAAGATGACAGGAAGCGTTATCAGGACCAAAGCCGTGAGGCAGTGAAATGAAGGTCGTATCACCCAACAGCCTAGGATACAGCCGTCGGACGTTAATCGGCATAACACTCCCCATGATACAATGGTTTTGGAGTGCATGTTAACGCAGGTACGCCAACTACTACGTCTATCTGTACGGCATGGATTGGTTTCTGTCATCTTAAGTAGTAAGTCGTTGATATCTAACTGTAAACTCTCATCGAAGATAGTGGGTAAAGGAGAGCTGGCCCAGCACGTCCGTTCAGCTGTAATGACTGAGACGTGACCGATATGTATACCAAAAGCGCTTTTCGTCTATAAAATACTCATCTGTGACGCTTGAATTAAATCAATAGCGATATTGAAAATCATTTGATTAAAAAAATTCTAAAGGTTGATAGTCATCTATCATTTAAAAGGTTTTTTTGTTTTAGATTAATATGGAGTTACATACGAAAAAAAACAGAATTGTCAATTCTAGTCATATAGTAAAAA